>APFE030982663.1:129840-158201 GCA_000404065.3 Pinus taeda
GTCAAAATACTGGTGTATTGATCTGTGATCTGTTTGTGAGCGGTGTCCTTCTGGTGTTCTGTCTGAGGAACTTACCCTGTAAATTCCTACACAACATAGATTGAACCATGTAACAACAATCATCTAGAAGTTATAATCTTCGTTAACAACGTCCACAAGTTAGTAACATACAACATATTGAGTCTCATGATTCATCAATCTTAAAGTTTCAAGCTTTCAAAATTCAATATATAACATTTATCATAATTGATCACCAAAGTTGTACTTGTAAGCTAAGTGTAACCATTAAAAGAAATCTAACATGAAATGAAATGAAATGAAATGAAATGAAACAACTTTCAACTTTCACGAAGCATCATATTAATAATTCATTACCAATGAGTTATAATTGCCAACTTCAAACTTAAATTGTCATATATTGTTTACAAAAAATATCATAATAAATATGAAAGAGTCATCAATTATTAAAAGTTAAAACTACTAGAAACTAGAAAAGACAAGTAAATCTATCATCTACAACTTCATTTTGCAACCACGAATAATGTATAATTTCTGCGCAGGTCATGGTGGTCTTCTAGGAGTCTCCTCTAGCACAGTCCCACGACCAGAACCAGAAGGCAAACGCCCTCCACGTGTAGATGTACATGTAGGTGGCGACAAAAAAGGAACAAGACTTGGAACTCGAGCACTGCTACTGGATGGTGGGGTGGCATGGTTGTTGTTGCTTCATCTTCATCTCTCATAAGTTCTACTTCCAGATTTTCATGATGTATAGTGCCATCCTCCAAATTATCATCCTCTGGGTGGTTGTCCCAAATTTTATATGTTGGATCCTCATAAGCCCAATCATAATAATGACTCAACAACCTCAAGTTGTAGTGCACATAAACCAAGTTTTATGCCTGGTTTCCATTGAATCTGTTTCTTCTCACATTATGTATGAAGTTGTAGGTGCTCCAACACCTCTCTGCAGAAGAAGTATTTACAACCTGTGAGAGAACCTTTTTTTTGCCAATTTTGGCAGAAGTCCCATGCCGCCATATGCTTCCCACCATGTGAGAGCATCAAATCTATCTTTATCTTCCATTGCATGCAAAGAATCAAACAAACCAGTGCAACTGAAGTATTTGCCTAATTCAAGACGCAAATTAGCACACTCCTCCCTGTTAGGTACCAACTTGTCTAATGCTTGCATATATCCTATAGATACCTCTAGATCTGTATGGGGTTTGACCCTAACCCCACCCCCAAGTGCAGGTTGGCCCAAACAAGATGGAGAGTAGTATTTTGGCATAAGGATATATGCCAAGGCATGTAGTGGAACATTAAATTTGTTCCACCGTGTACACACACAATTGTGAATCAGTGTATACAAGTTGGGATCATCTTTCTGAACAATATGTTTTATTTGCCCCAACATGGTATCCATCTGCTCATACACCTCCCCAATCACTTGTTTATCTGTATCTGCAAAACGAATCATGTTATAAATGGGTTTGGTGAATTCCAATACTTGCCTCACACGTGCCCAAAATAGACCATCAAGACCGGCCGCCTCCACCTGTTCAAAACCTTGCTTGTCAGCTGCATTTGTAGCCCTTTCCTTTAATACCTGCCAATGTGGATTTGATAACATGCTAGCCGATGACTCTCTTACCTTCAAAAGGCATATGAAGGTGAGGTAATAGCTAGCAAATCTAGTCTTCGCAATCTTCAATAGCTCCAATCTTGAGTGACTGTGGAAAAGCCCATGGTTATTGCTATGATTTGTAATAAATTTTATCATTTGTTTGTCTCTCTTGTACAAATCACCAATCCATTTGTATTGTTGGTTTTTGTTCTTAATAATATCATGCATCAAAAGGTTCGTTGTGTGAACCAAACACCCAAACCAAAATATGTTGGGGTATTTATCCTCAATAATTGCTCCTGTTGCCTTACAATTAGCAACATTATCAGTGATGACTTGGATGACATTGTATGGCCCAATACGTTCCATTGTTTCAAGTAATGGTTCTACAATGTTGATGTCGGTCTTGAACTTCTCTGAGTAATCATATATTGAAAGAAAGATGGCACCACTAACAGACACAGCAAGAACACTTATCAATGGCTTGCCCTTTACATTTGTCCATCCATCAGATACAATGGACACCCCATGCTCAGTCCAAGAATTTGTCATTCTACTCAAAGAATGTGATATTTAAGCTCTTTCATGATCAAGTCCAACGGTTCTAGCCTTGTCATACCCAGGGCTCTTGTATCCTTTAGGGGCATCATTTATGGTAGAAACCATTTCATGCCAATAAGGTGAGTGAAGAACATTGAATGGTATCCCACATGCATATAGAAAATGGTAAATTTTTTAATCCACATCATTCCTAAACCCTTCATCAAGGAAATCTGATATGGTTCTACGCCTTAAAGAGATGTTTGGTCTTGTGCCTCCATATCCATTGCCATGGAGGATGCTGAAGGAGTTCTTTGTGCATGTTGATGTGATTGTGAGTTATGTTCAAAGAAACCCTTTGATTTTTTAGATTTGTATTGGGTTTCCTCCTCTTCCCTTATATATTTGGCTCTATCTGTTGCTGACACACTTACACAAGTTTTGATTCATATTGGTTTATCTTCATCCCATTACCTTTTCCCACAAAGGTGCCTTCTGGCATAGGTGTATGAACCTGTGTAAGTTTTGTTGCAATGGGAGCAATTAAATTTAGTGGTTCCACCCCCTTTCCCTCCTTCAAGCCTAGAAAAGTATTTCCACAGTGGAGTTTGGTCTTGTTTAGTTTTTTGCGTTGAATCATGTTCACTCTCTTCCTCCTCACCATGGTACTCCTCTCCAGGGTTTTCATCAAATCCATTATAACCCACTTCTTCATCCCCTTCTTGATAAAACCTCCTTCTTCTACTCTCCAACACCATAATAACCAAAAAAGGAACCAAGAATAAGAAAATGCCAAGCCATATAACCATGATGTCTAAAATTTGAAGTTTTGAGTCTGCAAAAAAAAGGAGGAATGGGAAATAGAGAATTTTTTATTTATTTATTTATCAATTAACATAATAATAAAAAAAATGCTAGATTAGAGTGTATATCCTACCTCTTTGGCCTTCAATCCCAAGCTCCAATCTCCCCTTGCAAGCTCCTCTCTCACCAAGCTCCTAACTTTCTCTTGCTCCAAACTCTCTTGCTCCTCTTGCTCTCAATGGATGAAGTGAATAATGGGTAGGGGGGAGGATCTATTATTGCTTTTCCCCCTCCCCTTTCCCTCCCTTTCCTCTCTCCTCCTCCATTGCATGTTGTCGCCCTCCCTCATGGTCGCGCGCCTTTTTTTGGATGGGAATGTTTTTCAAAGGGGGGAGCGGTCGGGAGCAATGCTCCTTTACCGCTCCCTCCTCTGAAAAATGCTCTCGGAGCATACGGGAGTGGTGAAGGAGCGAACGCTCCTTACCACTCCCGAAAAAACAGGGAGCATTTTTTTTCATCGAGGGTGCAAATTGGGAGTTGGGACGTGGGGGGGGCCGCTCCCCCACAACTCTATTCCCTACACCTGTGGACGTGGACCTAGAGAGGCAAGCTATGAGAGCGACATCTTCCAACCTGGCAGACAAATCCTCAATGTCTGTTGAAGTTGTTGTCTTCTTCCCATTCTTGTCCTTCTTCTGGTTAGGACATTGGCTGACATAATGACCATGTTGACCGCAACCCGCACTGGGTAATTGGGGGGCCAATCCCACTAGAGGAGCATATGAAACCCCTACAAGTGAAGCATTGACAGCCATGGGACTCCTACCACTTGCAGTGTATCATTCATATCCATGGGCACCCTCAGCATCTCAGCAAGCTTGCACTTTGCGCCATATTATTCACGAGATGATGCACTTGGACCAGCATGCCCCAACTGGGTTAGCAATGATCACATGGTTTGGCAATTGATCTTAGGTCTGGATGAGGCTTGTCTCACCCTTTGAGACATGGGGGGGCTAGCACCATTCTCAAAGGCCTCAACATTGGAGCAGAACCAAGTTATTTCAGCACCAAGAGACCCGTGAGACCAGCTTTTGTGCCCCAAACCCAAATCTGGGGTCCACAACGTGAGGCCAGGCATTGGTAACTCCATAATATGACTCGTTTTTAATTGCATTAACCAAAGCATGAATATATACATGAATGGAGAGACTCTTGGGATTCCAATTCAAAGGTCTTATGGTTTTCTCCAATTCATACCTGTAATATTAAACTATTCACAATAATCCCAATCCTTTCGGATTAGATGTCAAATTCCCCCCCTTAATCTGAAGGGATGTTGGTGAGTCCAAGCATCATTCTGAATCTTTCAAACTTTTCTCTTCCAAGCGCTTTGGTGAAGATATCTACAATCTGCACATTTGTGAAACAATGTCGTAGGTGGATAGCTTTGGCCTCAACATGATGTCGAATCAAATGATACTTTGTATTGATGTGCTTGGTTCGATCATGGAACTTTGGGTTCTTGGCCAACTTTATTGCAAAATTGTTGTCAATCAAAAGGGGAGTTGAATGCACTTATTTCTCCTGCAAATCTTTCAGAATTTTCCTGAGCCACACAATTTCCTTCGTTGTTTCAGTCACTACAACATATTCAGCCTCAATTATGGAATTTGTTGGAACTGACTGTTTGCATGACCTCCAGGAGACAACTCCTATCCAAGACTCATAACATAACCTGAAGTAGATACTATGGTTTCTTTATCTCTATCAAAATCTGAATTAGAGTATCCAACCAAGATGAAGGCATCCACCAGTGTATACTTGAATCCAAAGTCTTGATTTCCCTTTAAGTACTTTAGAACTATTTTTGCAGCAGACCAATGACCCTCATAAAGCTTTTCCATAAACCTGGAGAGGTTTCCAATGGCAAATGAAATGTCTAGTCTAATAGTAGTCAGGTAGTTGAGACTTCCTACGAGCTGTCTATACTTTGTTGCATCTTCGAATTCTTTTCCTTCAGTGGATGTGAGCTTTCAATTTTGTTCCATTGGAGTAGTCAAAGGATTGCACTCAGCCATGCCAAATTTATTTAATAGATCTCCAATGTACTTTTGAGAGAGGAAAATAAATTTCGAATGTTAGGTTACTTCAATACCAAGATAGTAGTGAACATATCCCAAATCTATCATTTCAAAACCTTTCCTCAGTTCTTTTTTTATGGATGCAATGTAATTCCCATTGTTCCCTGTCATCAAAAGATCATCTACATGCACCACAAGATATACAATTGTTTTTCCAACTTTCTTGACAAACAAAGTTGCATCATCAAGATCATAGTGTTTGAAATTGAGTTTCAGAAGGTGCTCAGTCAATTTCTCATGCCAAGCTCGCGGTGCTTGTTTGAGGCCATACAAGGATTTGATAAGCTTGCATACTTTGTGTTCGTGACCCTTCACAACAAATCCTTCTAGTTGGGACAAAAAAAATTCTTTCAAATCTCCATTCAAGAAGGCAGTTTTTACATCCATTTGATGGACTTTCCAACCATTCTGAGTTTCCAAGGAAAAGAGAGTCTGAATGGTAGCCCATTTTGGTGTGGGGCAAAAGTCTCCTCATAATCAATCCCTTCCTTCTATGCAAAACCTTTTGCCACAAGCCTAGCTTTATGCTTGTCAAGTGAGCCATTTGCTTTATATGTGTTCTTGAAGACCCACTTGCAACCAATCGGTTTAGTTCCCAATGGAGGATCAACCAGCTTCCAGGTGGCCTTCTTTATCAAAGCATCATATTCTTTTTGCATCACTTCTTTCCATTCATCATGAGAAGCGACTTCTTTGAAGGAAGTTGGTTTGGAATCTGTAGATAAATTTAATTCGGAATCATATGAAACATCCATATGTTGAAATCTTGACTAAACTGAGAGGGGGGGTGAATCAGTGTAGTATATACATGGACATTAATTTTATTTTCATTAATATCATTAACTGATACATAATATGAGTAGCATAACAAATAATAACCAGCATATGAATATGTGATCACTAAGTAATAAGAAAACCAAACCAGATACATGAACACATAATAACAGCACACATTGACACCAGAGGCATGTGAGCCATTTTGGAGGACCTTTCTGAGATGACCCAGGTCGTTCAATTGACTGAGATGGGGCTGAATCAAGATTTAGCCTCCCAATTCTCTCAATCACATCACTCAAAGTGTCTTCTTGATCAATGGTTGGACTTGGAGCTTCATGAGGGGGAGAGAGTGCTTCAGAAAGAGATTCCACATATTGTTCCAGTATAGGATCCTCCCTTCAAGATGTGGAATCTCATTATTAGACTCTTGAAAAGTTTTTGTATGCCCGAATTTTTCCAAGAGATCAAATTGTCGCTCAACAACATTGTCAATCTTGGAAGATTCAAGAAAGATCACATCTCTAGATATTATGAACTTCTTATTTACTTCATCATAGAGACGGTATGCTTTGGAGGTATCTAAGTACCCCAAGAAAATACATTTCTGACTCCTTGCACCGAGTTTGTTTCTTTATTCCTTAGGTATCAAGGCATAACAGGTGGAACCAAAAACCCTAAGATGCCTCACCGACGGAATGTGGCCATACCATATTTCATAGGGAATCTTGTTTTTGAAAGCATGAGATGGACACCCATTCTTTATATACACAGCACATAGAATTGCATTAGCCCAAGACATCAACTTAATATTCTTGAAAAACATCATTAAACATACCATATTTAAGATTGTCTTGTTCATTCTTTCAGCTACATCGATCTTTTGAGGATAATAAGGCATAGTTGTTTGATGTTTGATCCCATGCTCACAAAGATAGCTTTCAAATTCATTTGAAGTATATTCTTTTCCATTATCAGTATGAATAGAGCCAATATGAGATTGTGTATCATTTTCAATCGATGCATAAAAGTTCTTGAAAGTTTCAAATGCTTCAAGTTTGTTCTTCAATAGGTAAACCCAACACATTCTAATGTAATCATCAATAAATGTCATCACGTGTTTATTACCATTAGCAAAAGGAACAAGCATTGGGCCACATAAGTCAAAATGAATGAGTTCAATCTTTCTATGTGCTCTGGAATGAGAATCATGAAAAGACTATTTGTTGTGCTTTCCTAAGATACAAGCATCACATTGCTTAAATTTCCTAGGAATTGTTGGCAAACCAATAACACCATTTTTCTTCAATTAATGCAAATTATCATAGTTCAAATGTCCAAATCTAGCATGCCATAAAACACTGGATGGAAATGTACCTTCATCATAGTGACAACTATATGAAAAGTTTTGTGCATGAGCAGAAGTTCCTTGCATCTTCAAAAGTCTTTCGTCTTTTATCCCAATCATGACAAGTGAGTGCTCTGATGCTTTTTTGACCTCAACCTTGCCATCAAATATGTGAATAGAGTGTCCTTGCTGGCAGGTGTGGACCAAAGACAACAAGTTTCTCCTCAACTCCGGAAGCTAGAGAACATCATGTAGAAGAAGTCTGGAAGACCAAGCAATTTGAGCCTAATGTTGCCAAGCCCCGATGGCTTGAGTTTTGATTTGTCTACAATGTAGAATGCTCCATCAACATTGTCAGTGAATTCTTCAAAGAAATCTCTTCTAAAGTCATTTGGCAAGATGCTCTTAAATCAAGCAACCAGGGATCTTTCCATGAAGCAAGTGAGGCATTAAATAAGTCTTCAGTTACTCAAATGTTGCAATATGCCACAACATAATGAGCAGATTCAGGTGCTTTAACTTTCCCTTTATCAGATGATTTTTTCTCTTCATCCCTTTCCTATCTAATCATGTCCCATGAGAGCTTACACGTAGAAGCATCATGTCCATTTCTATTACACCGTATGCAATGAAGATCAGGGCTTTCTCCTTGGAAATGTCTGCCCCCTTGCCTTATTATTCTTCCTTCCTCGTCCTCTTTGACCACCTCTTCCTCTAGAAGAATCTTGTGCCTGATTCTTCTCTTTCTGTGCAAGGCACACAGCTTCTTCAGGAGACTCAGTAGTTGTCTTCTTCTTCCCAAAATCCTTCTCTCTATCAACAAACTTCTCCACAAGATAGTCAAAGGAAATCTCCTTAAGTTTGCCACTAACTTGTAATGACTCAAGATAATGGGAATAAGTGGGATACATTTCCTTGACAAAAGTTATGAGAGGAATAATGATTTTGACACTAGTGGCTTCTATGTCATGCATAATGGCTCTTATTTCAGAGGCTAAGGCAAGAGGATCATCACCCTCCAACTCTAAATTAAACAACTTGATCATTAATTGAACAACTTCAAGCTTAGAGTGTGAGTCATATAAATCCTTCAACTTCTTTAAGACTTCAAAAGCATTTGTGAATGGCGTAATATAATGACTCAACTCTTCATTGACTGATGTTGCAATCAAGGCCTTGTTGTTCTTGTTCTCCCATATGGCAAACTCTTTGTCAGAAGTGGGCTTCTCGAGAGGATTGCCTCCTTCTCCTTCACAAACTCCTTTCCACAACTCATTAAAAGTCAACGAATGTTTTATCTTTCTAGAACACTAATGGTAGTTCTCTTTGCCATTGAGAACTACACCAACTATGGAAATAAGAGAATGCATTTCTGCAAAACTTTTAGTTTACCTTGAATAAAATAAATCCTTATACCAATAATTTTGATAGAAAAATCCCTTCAAAAAAATTAACCAAAACTCAACACTGCATATGTACCAAAACATCAATCATATACCATTTACAAACCATTATGCACTCTCATATCCCATCACATACCATACACACCATATATACTTTGATATTTCAATATAACATTTCAAACACATGAGATATAAAGATCATAAACTTATATCGATGCCACAACATTTATCATACATGGTCTTCAAAAGACTATTCAACAGTCATCACTTCATGGTATATAGTGGCTCAACCCAACGCAACCCTCAAAAAATTTCAATGCAAAGATGGATTATATGTACAGCGCAGTATTTTTTTTTTTTTAAAACAACCCAGCAGTCAACACTTCATTGCATACCATTGTACCTTGATCATCATCCTTCAATTCTAAAGTAAACAATATGATCATTAATTGAATAACTTCAAGCTCAGAGAGTGAGTCATATAAATCCTTAAGCTTCTCTAAGGCTTCAAAAGCATTTGTGAATGGCGTAATATAACGACTCAACTCTTCATTGACTGATGTTGCAATCAAGGCATAGGCCTTGCTACTCTTGTTCTCCCATATTGAAAACTCTTTGTCAAAAGTGGGCACAATATTTATTATTTAAAAAACAACCCAACAATCAACACTTCATTGCATACCATTGTACATACTACAACATATACCATTGTACCTTGATCATCATCCTTCAAATCTAAATTAAACAACTTGATCATTAATTGAACAACTTCAAGCTCAGTGTGTGAGTCATATAAATCCTTAAGCTTCTTTAAGGCATCAAAAGCATTTGTAAATGGCATAATATAACGACTCAACTCTTCATTGATTGATGTCGCAATCAAGGCATAGGCCTCGCTACTCTTGTTCTCCCATATGGCAAACTCTTTGTTAAAAGTGGGCAAAATATTTATTATTTAAAAAACAACCCAACAGTCAACGCTTCATTGCATACCATTGTACATACTGCAGCATATACCATTGTACCTTGATCATCATCCTTCAAATCTAAATTAAACAACTTGATCATTAATTGAACAACTTCAAGCTCAGAGTGTGAGTCATATAAATCCTTAAGCTTCTTTAAGGCATCAAAAGCATTTGTAAATGGCATAATATAGAGACTCAACTCTTCATTGACTGATGCTGTAATCAAGGCATAGGCCTTGTTGTTCTTGTTCTCCCATATGGAAAACTCTTTGTAGAAGTGGTTTCTCAGGAGGATTGCCTCCTTCTCCTTCACGAACTCCTTTCCACAACTCATTAAAAATCAACGTATGTTTTATCTTTCTGCACCACTCATGGTAGTTCTATTTTCCATTGAGAACTACGCCAACTATGAAAATAAGAGAATGCATTTCTGCAAAACTTCTAGGTTGACCTTGAATAAACTAAACCCTTGTACCAATAATTTTGATAGAAAAATCTCTTCAAAAAAATTAACCAAAACTCAACACTGCTTATGTACCAAAACATCAATCATATACCTCAACGCTACATATGTACCATCACATATAAAAATCAATCATATACCATTTACTAACCATTAGGAACTCTCATATCCGATCACATACCATACACACCATATATACTTTCATACAATGATGATAATATCAGCGATATATCGCCTAATATCGGAAATATCGCAAAGAAAATATCGCAATATTTTTGCTCCCGAAAATATCTCGATATTTCTGAGATATCGTCGATATCTCAGAAAAATATCGTGAGACGATATAAAATATCGTCAAGCCGACTGGGCCGCGGCTAGAAAAGGGAAATTTGCCTTTTTTCCCTCATTTCAATTTCTGAGTGTTGGAGAAGGAAGGGAAAGAGCTTTGTGGTGGTCGTCAAGGAGGGATTGAGGATCAAATAGCCATTATCACCACCCACTAAGAATTTTCTCTAGATCAAAGATTGAAGAACAATGAGACAAACTTCATTTCTTCCATTAACAGGTATGTTCTTAAAAACCCCTATGTTAATGATTTTTTCATACATTTAGGGTTATGCCTGCTTGCCTGTTTGCCTACCAACATTTTGTTTCTTTGTTTTTTTCCATTTGCTATGATTTTCATGCCCATGAGCCAATGCAAGGGTTTTCTCCATATTTGGACAACAAGCTTCATTTTTTTTCAACTTCCTTATCCACCCTCTTATTGCTTTTTTCATTCACATTGCAAATAATGTAGTAACTTTTTTTTAAATGAGGTGGTTATTACTTATAATTTTTTGTGTTGGGGGGTTTGATGCCAATTTTTTTTTTGTGCCCTAGGTTTGAATTAGTTCACTACAAATATGCCAAAAGCCTTGGACCCATTTTGGGAGTATGGGGAGCCTATTGGTGAGGCAAATCGGGCATATCTATCATGCAAATTGTGTGGAACCAAGATGTCAGGAGGGGTTACGCGATTGAAATACCATCTGGGTAGACTCCCTGCACTTGATGTAATGCCTTGTATGGTTTCTAGTGTGGAGGTTATACAAAAAGCTCTTGAAGCAATTGTTGAACAAGGCAAAAATATAATTGCTAGGGAGAGGGCATTGGCCTCAGATAGATAGCTGCTAGTTTTATTTGTCTTGCTACATATAAGTTTATAACTCATGATGATGAGATATTTTTATATATGTGATGTTATTTTGTATTGGTTCTCCACATTTGAGTCCTTGATTGGACAATTATCAGGGATTAGCAGGATTTGGTATCGCCTTTGATGTATCATTTTTATTTTACATCCACTACATCATATATATTAGTGCTTTCTTAATATTTATGTGCCAATGTATTTATTTCATGTTGTTATTGCCTTATATGTTTAAAAATCTGGAAAAAAAAATGAATATATTATGCATTTTTTATGTTTGCCGATATTTCCCGATATTTTGCCAATATTTTCGTCGATATTGCCAATAAGATGTTTTATGGACCCTCGACGATATTTTTCCGATATCGATATTATCAACATTGCTTTCATATGCCAATATAACATTTCAAACACATGAGATATAAAGAGCATAAACTTATATTGATGCCATATAAGAAGTATATGCACAACATTTACCATACATGGTCTTCAAAAAACTATTCAACGCTCATGACTTCATGGTATATAGTGGCTCAACCAAACGCAGTCCTCATGAAAAATTTCAACACAAAGATGGATTATATGTACAGCGCAATATTTATTATTTAAAAAAACAACCCAACAGTCAACACTTTATTGCATACCATTGTACATACCGTAACATATCACACAACTGTGCACAGTCTTCAAAACCAACATTGATTCTCACCCAACGAACTGCAGCATATATGAAATGATTCACATGTCATTTTGGACCAATGCACAAATAATTCCAGCAAAGGACATAGTAAAGGCCTTTGCAGTATATAGTTCAAAGCACAATACAAGCCTTCAATGCACCACGAGCTTAACGAGGGTTGAGGGCACACTTGGCATGTGTTGGTGGATAGGGCTAAGCGTAACGCAAGCAGCAATGTATTACAATATGGAATTCAAGTACGCAGATAGGAGACTAAGCGTACAATAGAATGTAGAGTTTCTTCCAAGTCAGGGAGACTGCTTATGCAAAGAGAAAATGGCAGAGGAGTTACTAAGAGGGACAAAAATGGGGACCCGGGCTCAGATAGGAGACAGAGAATATGGCAGAAAATAGCAAGAGTTACATGTAGAAAGAGGCTAATTTGGGACTTTCTCTCTAATACCATGTAAGGCCAGGCATTGGTAACTCCACAATGCAACTTATTTTTAATTGCATTAACCAAAGCATGAATATATACATGAATGGAGAGACTCTTCGGATTCCAATTCCAAGGTCTCTTGGTTTTCTCCAATTCATAACTAAAATATTAAACTATTCACAATAATCCCAATCCTTTCGAATTAGGTGTCAACATGGATGATTTCCATGGAAGTCTAGGGGCCAACCTTTAAAACCTTGATTTTTGGAGCCCTCTACACTCAAATTTGCCACTAGAGTTGCCCAACACTTGCCTAAAGGAGGCCTACGCATGCTTGACGTTAGCATTTTGGCCCTCCTATGGGTTAATTATTATGTTTTCACATAGGGTATAAGGTCGACTTGTGACCTTACCTAGTATTTTCCCATTATTTTATTAGTTGCGGGGTTAATAGGCTAAAATTAGAAATAGTTGGATAGATATATATTAGAGAGACCTCATTTGATCTCTCTCATCATCAACTTTGTGAATTCGGACTTCTTTTGAGAACTCGCATGTACTTCTTGTGGGTGAATTGGAGATCATAGGATGTACTTTGATGTTTGGAATTTGATTTTTGGATATTCTTTGGAGCTATTCTTGGTTTAATGGAAGGATATATTGAATGTTATCTTGTAAGTGAATCCTATTGTTCAATATCTTTTCTTGAATGTATAATGCATGGAACTATTGATTCTAGGTTAAATTTTTGTGCCCTAACTTGTTGAAGATCAATTTATGAAGAATATCTAGATGAATGTTATATGCATTACTCAGCATAACATGTAATGAATGTTCCTAGTGGTCCAAATCATGTGGTCCAATCCTAGGTAGGACTATGTATGTCTGATAGCTGCTCCAGGCACGATTTCTTCAATTGAAAAAAAATGAATGTTCGTAGTGGTGATCTCCTTATAGCTCTCCCATGAAACTCCAATTTTCCATTGAATGGGTAAATGCTTGAAATTTGATATCTAGGACATCATATTTCTGTTATTTTTCCATTGTTCTATGTTGTCACAATCACTTTATCCCAATCTTATCTTCAATTAGTGATCGAATTTAATCTTCAGCAATAAATAGCAATTGTAGATAGACAGTAAATGCAATGACAATAGAAAACAATCAAGAGCAATAACTGTGAAGATTCCTCAACCGGAATCCCTGCTGCAGCAACTGATGATATTACTCCTATTTGTTAAATTCCTTTAAACAAATTACTTCTTGTTTTCTATAGAAAATATCGTAATACATACACTGCAGCCTTCACTTAATTAAATATTATGCGGAAACAAGAGACTGAGCAAGAAAGAAAATACAACACAATTGGCACCGTTATTTTTGGACAAATTCCCCCGAAAAAACCCAATGTAGGAAAACCAGTGCAGCAGCTCTGAGGGTTTTATATTATTAAGCAGTAGTTTCTAAATACAACTCTCGATGCCCTCCCGACAATCCAGTTACAGCGAAATACAACTGGTAGAGAAGAATTGTGAGATTACCTCACTCTACCCAGCAAAAACCCGCTCTTCTGGCAGCTAAATCAACTGTCCCCGGCTACAAATACGTTGCGCTTGTGCAGTAACTACGTGGGCCTGCGTGGAGCTATCTAAGGCTCTGCATCAACTCAACTGGGAAACGTCTTTCCTACTAGAGAAATTTCTAGCCCTCCCGGCTCAGAAATGTCAGCTCCTCTGCAAAACTCAGACTTCTGCATGGGTGACTGAACTGCCTCTGCGTGAGCCCTTCTGGCTCAGCATCAAGCTCTGCTTGGGCCCTTCTGGCTCAACATCAACCCCTCTAGTGTCTCTCTGCCTCTCTCTGCTGCGTATCTTTGGCTCTGGAGAAGATACTCCAACCCAACTATCCCTGCCGCTCAACTGCAAGAAATTTACTCGATCAAAATTTCCTCCTGAGAACTTCTCACTTCAGAAATTCTATCTCTTGATCCCTCAGTGTGTTTTCCAAATGACCCTCAAGCTCCCTTAAATAATCTTGTCATTGACATTCAACGGCCTAGATTAAAATCTATTCAATGGCTAAGATCATTTTAGCTTAATCCTCGTCTTCTTCTAGAAGTTACATCGACAATTAGATTAATACCCATTAATATTTTTAATTTCCTAAGTTTAGACTTAGGGTCCCATTAAAAAATATTAATTATTTTAATACAATTTTCTCTGGGTGGAATTTCCGAAAACGGTTTCTGGGTTCTATGGAATATATGTGCCCAAGCGTCTCTTAAAAATTTGAGGCCTAGAGCACATCCGATGCTACCCCAAATAAACTTAGTGATAATGTGATCTAACAATATATGCTACTACATACTACTCTGACTCTGAAGCATCTTCCTCTGCACTGTTGATGTCTAACATGTTGTCCACCAACTACTGCGTTGTTGTTGCAACTGTACTATTGCTGACACTGCCACTGCCAACACTGCATCCGTACTACAGCTCCCTCTTAGGTGTTGCATCTGTGTTGTTGCTAGCACTGCCACTGCCAACTGCTATTGCACTGCAAACTATTGTTGCTACTCTATCAGCAACAGAAAAATATCCAAAATTACTGAACTAACTGTGTTCAATATGATACCACGTGAATGTTGAAGCCTGGTTGCTACTAGTCTCTGCGCTGACCCTCTGAATCTACTATGTTGCTGCTGACCTCTGCTTTGTGCCATCTACACTGCTGCCAACTTTGCTTTGCTTTGTTCAGTCTTTGGCACTCCTAGCCACTTCAACTATCTCCTCGATAGTCCTCGGCACCATCTGACACTAGTCCATCCTGTTACTGCAAAACTAGGCTCTTGTAGCAAGATATTGATCCAAGTTGTGGAGTCCTCAAGGATCCTGCCCATCTATAGCTCTTTTGAACTACAGCTCCAAATCAACCCACCTCCCTCCTGGAGGTATCTCGCCTGTCATGGCGAATTCCTCCTCTTTGATCTTCTTGGGCGCAGCCTTTAGATCGTGTTTCTCATTCTTGTCCTTCTTCTTGAGAGGACACTAAGTAGCGTAGTGACCCATCTCACCAAACCTAAAACACTTGATCTTCGAAACGTCTTTCTTACGTCTTTGTTGCTCTTGTTGCTTTTATTGCTTCCGTCAAGTTTGACCTTGACTAAGTCTCTCCTTAACTCCTCTTGTTTTAGAGTTGCCCAGATCTCATCCCAATTCGGCAATGCTGCTCTGCCCAGGATACTCTGGACGAAGACTTGCCACTCATTTGAGACAGAATTGAGGGCCATTCTAACCAACTCTGAATCCTAAGGTGTATGCCCCGCAGCAGACAACTCATAACAGGTTTATTTTAGCTTCGTGAGGAATGGATCCACACGCTCCCCTTCTGCATCTAAGAAAATCTCAGCTTCTACTCCAAGTACATCTTTCATTTCTCGGAAGATGCCTGATATAACGTAGCCAAGGCATCCCACATTTCCTTAGCAGTTTCTCTGCTAGCAACATGACACACTACGTGATCCTTTACTCCATCAAGGATCATACTCTTGGCCTTCGCCATTTCTAATCTATACTTCTTCAATGGATTTGCATCTATAGGGACAGCCACCACGTTGTCGACGTATGTCTTGAGGGCATTCTCATATAGAAGGAATGACATTCTTGCCTATCAGATGACATAGTTGGATGCTTCGTCCAACCTGTCCTAATCCCTCAAGCCACTAGTTGCCATTTCTGCCACAAATGTTGAAAATCTCCTCTCTCCTCTGTGTTGTTGCTGGGCTAGCCTACGCACTCCCTATTGGAGCTAGTAAAATTGTTGCCCCTTGTTGTTGCTCATCTCTAGAGAATTCGAATTCCTTGGCTAGGAATTCTCTAAGGAAGAAATTCCCTTAGTCGTGCTTCTCCTCATTCTTTTGACAATTTTCTGCCCGGCAAACTGCCATTAGAAAAATTTGTGTCCCACCAGCTCTCCTCATGTTGAGGCTTCAACGCTGCTCCCTCTGCCCCGGCAAAAATTCGATTTGGAAGCCCTTCTCTCCGTCGACTCTGTTGGAGAGAGACTACCTCGAATTTTCAGCCCTCCGACTAAGAACTGCACAAAGCCTCCGGGGTTTCAAACTGCTGCCTCCTGCAGCTTTTCGATTTCCCTTTTCTATTCAATGTTGGGTTATCTCATAATGCTCTTCTTGTTCAACCTACACCTTTGATACCATGTGAAGATTCATAAACCAGAATTTCTACTGCAGCAACTGATTTGTTAAATTCCTTTAAACAAATTACTTCTTGTTTCCTATGGCAAGTATTGTAATACATACACTGTAGCTTTCACTTAATTAAATATTATGCAGAAACAAGAGACTGAGCAAGAAAGAAAATACAACACAATTGACACCATTATTTTTGGACAAATGTCCCCAAAAAAACCCAATGCGGGAAAACAGATGCAGTAGCTCTGAGGGTCTTATATTATTAAGCAGTGGTTTTTGAATACAACTCTCGATGCCCTCCCGGCAATCCAATTATAGAGAAATACAACTAGCAAAGAAGAATTGTGAGATTACCTCACTCTACTCGGCAAATCTCGGCTGTTCCAGCAGCTAAATCAACTGTCCCCAACTACAACTACACTGCCCCTATGCAGTACCTGTGTGAGCCTACGTGGAGCTCTCTAAGGCTCTGCGTCAGCTCAAATGGGAAACATCTTGCCTTCTGGAGCAGTTTCCAGCCCTCTCGGCTCAGAAATGTCAACTCCTCTGCAAAACGCGGACTTCTGCGTGGTGACTGAGTGCCTTTGCATGAGCCCTTCTGGCTAAATGTCAAGCTCTGCGTGGGCCCTTCTGGCTCAACGTCAACCCCTCTAGTGTCTCTCTGCCTCTCTCTGCTACGTATCCTAGGCTCTGGAGAAGATACTCCAAGTGGAGCTCTCTAAGGCTCTGCGTCAGCTCAAATGGGAATCATCTTGCCTTCTGGAGCAGTTTCCAGCCCTCCCGGCTCATAAATGTCAACTCCTCTGCAAAACTCGGACTTCTGCCTGGGTGACTGAGTTGCCTTTGCGTGAGCCCTTCTGGCTCAACGTCAAGCTCTGCGTGGGCCCTTCTTGCTCAACGTCAAGCTTTGCGTGGGCCCTTCTGGCTCAACGTCAACCCCTCTAGTGTCTCTCTGCTACGTATCCTAGGCTTTGGAGAAGATACTCCAACCCAACTATCCCTGCCCCTCAACTCCAAGAAATCTACTCGATCAAAATTTCCTCCTGAGAACTTCTCATTTCAGAAATTCGATCTCTTAATCTCTTGGTGTGTTTTCCAAATGACCCTCAAGCTCCCTTAAATAATCTTCTAGTTGACATTCAACTGCCCAGATTAAAATCTAATCAATGGCTAAGATCATTTTAGCTTGATCCTAGTCTTCTTCTAGAAGTTACACCCACAATTAGATTAATACGCATTAATATTTCTAATTTCCTAAGTTTAGACTTAGGGTCCCATTAAAAAATATTAATTATTTTAATAAAATTGTCTCTGGGTGGAATTTCCCAAAACGCTTTATGGTTTCTTCGAAATACATGTGCCCAAGCCTCCCTACAAAATTTGAGGCCTAGAGCACATCCGATGCTACCCCAAATCAACAATAACAAGAGACACCAAATTTGGTCAAAGCCCAAGGAAACCCCACAAGGGGGAAAACCCTTTCAATTCTTCTTCTTATTAGATTGTCATAAAATGTTCAACAAAGAGAGTACAATGATGCAATTCACCAATGAAGAGTCAACAGTCAACACCTTTGACTTTCCAACAAATCAATATCCAAAATCCAAGAAATGAGCCCAAAAGTCAAATCTCGTCAAACAATCCAATCTGCAATTCTAGTCAAAGTCAACAGTAGTCGAAGATGCCCTAACGAGTCCAAAAGTCAATTGTCAAACAGCTCCAAAAGAGCTCGATCAACTGCCCAAAAATGCAGTCTGAAACGCTAGTCAAAATGAAGTCAAAACAGTCCGAAATAAATCGGTCAAACCTAGTCAATGGAGAGAGAAAGTCAATTGTCAGAGTCTGCAGTCAACTACAGTCAAAGTGCCCAAAAAACCTCGATCTTAGTGCCAAATAATTTGGCCTCCAAAAACAATCCAAGATGCTAAGTCAAACCAATTCAAACTATGCCCAATCTCCACAAAGTCAAAGTTGGTCAAAGGCTAATGCAAGACAGATTTTTGGCCCTCTGAAATTCTCTCTTTCCTACTCGCACGAGTGAGAAAATGACCAAATGGGCCAAGTGGTTGTATTTAGGGCAATATTGCTATAACACTACCTATCACATGTCCATAGGAATGTCACCTTTCCAAGCCTTATATGGATATGACATATTATCTTTTGCAGACGCAACATTTGGAGATAGCAAGGCACCATTAGCGAAGGATTGAATCTAGGGATGTCAAGATATTCTCCAACCACTCAAGGATAACCTACAAACAACTCACAATGGACAAAAAATTAGATGCAAATTGACAAAGAATATAAAGGAGTTTCAAAGTAGGAGATGTATTCTACCTTAAAGGAGAGAGGAGAAAAGTTAAAACCATGATTCTACGAGAAGTGGATTACGAACTAGAACTTCCAACAGAAAGCAGAATTCATAACATATTTCATGTTGCTTGCTTAAAGAAAGAAATTGGAGAAAACCTCAAATCATCACCTGATTTATCCATATTAATTGAGGAGGCACATCTTCAACTAGTTCCAGAAGAGGTGTTAGGGGTTCGAGAGAAGAAGTTCCAAAGCAGGACCATTCGCAAATATCTAATACCATGGAAAGATTTGGTAGTCAAATATACCACCTCGGAGGGATGGAAAGATTTGCTAGTTAAATATGCCACCTCGGAAGGGGAGAATGTACTACAACATCCAACAATAAAAATGCTTGACTGCAAGCAACTTCTAGGAGGAGGGATTGTGATATCACCAACAGATTGATCGGTTGGACCCAAATAATATTAATAATAATAGTAATAAATAAATAAACAAACAAAGAGCAATTTCCCATGGTTTTTGTTTTTTTCTTAAGTATTGCCCACAGTTTCTTCTAAGCATCCTAGATATAAAAGGATGATGAAGATCGAGACCATGGGGGAAATTGGGTTTTGTTCTCTCTATTGATATTTGAGAGCTCAAGAGAGTTTTTACGTGAGGATTTTCAGGTGCGATTCTCAGCCTTTCTTCTGTGGGATCCTATTTCACCCTAGTGGGCAAACCAGACTTCAGTGGTCTTCCGATGACCTTAGCTGGCCGATTTTTATTTATTTTTTAATTCTGAGTAGAGAGACGTTTTGTGTATCTTGATCTGGTCTTTGATTTCTCTCTGTAGTGATCTCCATGATTTATTGGAACACATCTATGACAGCGATAGATATAGTTCACCACCTGATAAAGGTTGTCGAAGTGTAATATCCATGGTAGCGTTTTCGAGAAAGCCGAGTATCTGTTGGTAAATCTGGGGTCTCCCCACTTTTTATATCACAGATCGGCCTCCTTACTATCACATGATCGTTGCAGGAAAGATAGAGCCGCAAATCGCATCATTCTGTTCTGTTGGCTCCTTATGCGTAGAAGAAGCCGATGCCATTGTTTGCAACACTATTTCTGCAATTTGCATTCTGCGTCAATCATATGAGTAGCTGTACGCACTATTGAGATTGCAGGTCACGTTGCAGAAGAGGTGTCAGTGCATCAAATAAAAGAGGAGTGACCTGTCTGAACCTCTTGGGCACAGATCGAAGGGGTTGGGCACAGTCGTTGCAATATAGGAGAGCATCAATTCACTTCACCGAGCGAGGGACGCGCAACTACTCCAGCCTGCAACCCTATCTCTCTGGACAGATACCCCGAGTAGATGCAACACCATTGGATCTATTGATGTCATACTTTAATGTCGTTGACCCTTCAACGTAAACGGTGTTGATCTACGGCTGTAATATTGAGGCTTGACGCTTAATAAAATAATAACTGGTAGATTCTGGGTTTGTTTGATGTTGATGCTCGTTTTTTTTTTTTTTATTATTACCACCGGGTTGCGGGGCAAATCAAATGTGAATATTCTGCTACGAGTGTTTTCATATTAACGGATATCATTATTTTGTTTATCAATCATTGGTGTTGTTATTTATTAAGTATATTACAAAGAGAAGATTTTATGAATTTATATTCAAACATTTCTTTTAGAAAATAAAAAATTTAGATATAATTAATATATATATATATAAATATAAATATAAATATAAATATAAAGATAAATATAAATATAAATGTAACACTTGGAAAAAAATACATCAAAAATAATAAAAACATTAGAAAATAAAATTATTATTTTTAAATTAAAAAGAAACATTAAAGAAATATTAAAAAACATTAACAAAAGAAAAGAAAGAAAAAAAATTGAAAAACACAAAAAATTAATCAAAATATAATTAAATTAAATTAAATTAAAAAAACACACGTTTAACAAAAATAAAAAATAGAAAAATAAAAATTAATAAAGGGCATCTTGGGTAGTTGGGCTAGGCGAGGTGGGAGAGGTTAGATGCCCGCTTCCTCCCTCCTTTTCTAACCCAGTGACATAATAGTCCCTTGGACGTGGGAATCCGATTTTGAATTGAATTTCCATGGCCTAGGGCACATTGGACTAATGGACTTGGCGAGAGAGGAAGATTTATTCATTTATTTATTTTAACTTTATTGTTGAAATTTTTATTTTTTGTTCGCTTGTTTTTTCTTTCTCGAAACTATATAATTAAAAAAAATCTGTTTTTTTTTTTAACTTTTAAATTCGTTTTTTTAAATTATGTATTTTTATTTTATTTTATATTTTTTTTATTTCCGTTTAGATTTTTATTTTTTATATATAATATATATATATATTTCAATTTTTCTTTTGTTTTTTTTCAGTTTATTTATGCTTTAATATATATTTTTTATTTCTTGTTATCATTTTTTCAAAAAAAATGTGTTTTGCTTTTGTTTTTATTGATGTTTTATTTTTGTTTTCGTTTTTTTGTCATGTTTTTAAATTTTTTTATGATTTAATGTATATTTTTATTTACCCGTTATTATTTTTTAGATTTTTTGGGTTTTTTTTAAAATAATTTTTTGTTTTTATTTTCTCCCATGTTTTAATTTTTGTTTTCCTTTGTATTTTTCATTTTTTTTTATTTATATTTATTTACGACTTTGTTTTATTATACTTTTTTCTCTAGGGTCTATGTGACTAACAACCTGATTTCATTATGTGTCAATTTGATAGTTGATTTTAAAGTTTTTGTTGTGATGGATCGAGTCTACCACACAATGTGTTAATTTCATGACTGGTCTTGAAGTTTTCATTATCATGGGTTGATTTTTCCTACAATGCATGTCAATTTGATTGTTGATTTTAAATTTTTTGTTATAATGTATCAAGTTGTCGTAAGCTAAGATTTTAAAGTCGTTATATTGTTAGCATTTAAAAAAAAATTACTCTTAGTATAATGAATCATTCATTGAGGTGTTCATTTAAAAAAAAATTGTCATAAAATTTGTCCATAATTCCATGGTTGAAATATGTCGAAAACTTAAGGATTTTCGTAGTAATAATCATTGGTTTTAATTCCATGGTTGAAAAATTATCAAAATTTTAAGGTTTTTCTGAGTCATGATATTTTATGTTTAGTGCTATGGTTAAAAACAATTATAAGTATTTTATCTTTAACACCATGGTTGAAAATTGGTGGAATTTAAGGCTTTTCAAAGACGTGATAATTTATCTTTAATGTCCCAACTAAAAATCATTGAAATTTTAAGATTTTTTGGAGCGATGATATTTTATTCTTAACATCATTGGTAAAAAATATAGAAATTTTACTTCGAAAAATTCGGACCACATGCTCTAAACTGGAAAATTTGGGTCACAAATGCACCCAGGTATTGGAAGCCTATAGCCACATGGAGGCCTTGTCATGCATGTGGTTGGGGGTTAAATTATCATAAATGTAGTCCCAACATAGGGCTTGGTCAGTTGGGGTGGTCCTTTGGCCCCTGAGTCTCCTATAGCCTTGAGGGATGAGGTGAGTTGTCAATTTTTTATTGGTTGTTGGCCCCAATTTTATAACTAAAGCTTGGAGGTCGGGTCATGTCATAGTAAGTCTTCATCTCATGTTTACCCAACAAGCCAGTGAAAATCGGTAAATATGGGAGGAATAGTTACATATTGGTATAAGAGCTTCTAGACACAAACACTTGGATAGGATGGGCGAAATGTGTTTGTCATGCATGCATGTGAGTTGTCTATGTGTTCATTATGAACGAATTGTGATATTCATTATTACAGTTGTGTCATCATGTAGAGGTTGATGAAGTTGATGTTGAGATGATTGATATGTTAATTTCATTATATATACATATTTTGTGTTAATCTAGATTGATTTTACATATGAGGTAGCCTCCCTTAAACTTCACGGAGGTATGGTTGATCATGATTATATTTGGTTTACCTGACATGGTATGTTTGTAGGAAGAAGAAGATCAAGATGACTAGAAAAATGGTGGACTACAATACATGTGATTCTCCTTACATATAAGATGAATAACATGGTGATGAGTACTCCCGTGAAATGGAAAATACATTAAGAAAGTTTGAAAGTGGATATCAGAAGTTGTAAGGTGGATAGTGATGAGATCATTCAGTCACAAGAAATGCTTGCCTGAGAATGACAAAAGCAAGGAGAAGTTAATGCAGTCATCCTTCAGAGCCTATCATATTAGCAGAGACAGGGATGACTTAGGATCAGTCATGGGCAGGAGGATAGGACTAATGATGAACATGGTAGTACGTCTCAGTTAGGATACAGGTTTGATAGAGATGGGACAGTAAGAGATGGTAGGTTATTAGACACACCTGATAGGAGGGGTAATGACCATGGGTTCTATTCTAGTTTTGGTTTAGAGAGACAACATTGTCAACATCAGTATAGGAGGAGCTAGAAGCTATTTTTCCAAAGGAGTTCAAGAAAGAAAATCCTCCTACATTTGATGGATAAATGAAAAAGTGATGAGATGCAGAAGCTTGGTTACTCATGATTACTTGGGATGAATAAGTTTTTTAGATTGCACGATTATTTATAAAATATGAAAGTCGAGATAACTACTTTCAGTCTTAAAGGAAAAATAGACTTTTGGCAGGAATATGTGAAGACTTTTAAACGAATTCAAGAATATGAGCTAAATTGGAGTGAGCTCGAGAGACTTTTTAGGAAGAAGTATCTATCTTATAGATACTATGATGACATGGAAAAGGATTTCTATGAGTTGAAGATGGGATCTATGACCGATGAGGACTATGCCAACAGATTCTTGGAGTTGTTAAGATATGTGCCTTACATTAAGGAGGAGAAAACAAAGATTAAGAGATTCATTAGTGGGTTCTTGGTGTTATTCAATGACATGATTTATTTTTATGAGACTAGATCACTGGATGAATGATTCGAATGGAAAATGGAATCCACCCATGGTATTCATCTAGCCATGGATTTACCCATGGTATTTATCCACTCATGGAAGTTACCCATGGTATTATAAGTGACATCCACCCATCATATTGATTCACCCATGGTATTTACCCACCCATGGAATTTACATGCAGTATTGTAACCAAGAAAATGCTATAAGTAACAAGTCACATTTTGTAAAACAGGGGATTGTCCACCACAATGTAGTTTTTACAACGATTCTATGTTTAAAAAAATATTCTTTATGGTTTTTTTTTATTGTGTTATATTCCTTTCTTTTGGAATTTCTTATTTTTACACCTTATAGGCATCTCCCCAAGATCTAGATCATTGGTATCAAAGCCAAGTTATGGCTCCATGGGAATGAGGGTTTGAAGCATATTTCAATTTGAAATTTTTGTAGCAATCTTCGGCAAACTTCATGCAAGTGTTACAACATCCAAAAATAATTTTAGAAGGGGAAGAATGTTTCATTTAAAAGTATTGTTTTTTAGCTCAAATGAGGTCTTTACAGAATTTGATTATGTTTCTAGGTTTGAGAGATACGAGGAATTGAAGTTACACATGTCTCGAACATTGCATGACCATGCGCACCGTGAGTTTCTGGAATTATTTTCTCACTCCACAGGTCAAAATTTTAAGTGCCTTATATCAATGGAAATTTATTTTCAATACCTGAAATGGGTTTTTGAAAGAATATGATTTCATCAACTATAGAAAAATTTATCAACAAAGTTGCAGCAAGAGGTCTATAATGTGAAAGAAGCCTTTACAACATCTCATTGGATAGGATAATCTACCATAGAAGCCACTATGATTTTAACAAGTAGATTGACAATCATCATGGTTATGGGTCACCCACAAACCCATGGTTATGGGTCAACCACACAAAACCGATGTCATCGAATTCCATTTGCTAAGCCGCACATTATTCATATCACAGTTAGTCACAAGTATTATATGGTATTCCTATACTTGGATCTTCATTTCTCATGGTTATCCACAAACCCATGCTTCATCGAATTCCATTTTATAGGTTGTACATTATTAGTATCATAGTTGGTCCCAAGCATTACAGGGTATCTCTATCCTTGGATCTTTGTTCATCATGGTTATGGATTAACCACACAATACCCTTCTCTTCAATGGCTTTTCATATTCAACAATGTATTCTCATGAGGTGATATGAATTTAAACAAGAACACAAAAAATTATAGATATAACCATAAATACAAAGGTGCAATAGAATAACACTTCATTTCATTAATATCAAATATTGAAATACGCTTACAAACAAAAAGGAAATAAGATGAGCTCGAGCGATGGTAGCTTATCTTTGAGAAGAGATGTGGTGGCTACATGTCCCCAAACTATGTTACAATGAGGCTCAAGGGCCTATCTATTATTTGAAAACATGAGAAAACCATAAAAAACCAAAACCCCAGTCCCTGAAGATGTAACGCCTAGAGTTTGTGGGCCTCGTTGGGGTTAGTTGGGTACTCAACTTCTTGGGGTCATAACTTGGTGTTATTATCTCCATTTGGTGTGTATAATACCTCGTTTGAAAGGTCTCTCTGAGTACTTAAGGACTTGAAAATGCTAAAAATAGTAAATGGTGAAATATACAGGGAAACAAATGAAATTGACTGGAGTTCTAGTGTGATAGGTGGGTGACCACCAATATCCACTTGGATCATTCCTCCCCCTTTAGGAAGAAATCGTCCCCATTGCATGCAAAGTCTCTATGAGTTCAGGAAATTTATGTTGAATTTGGTCCTTTGTGAGCCACTTCTCTTAGTGCAGGAGTTGGTCAGCTTTGACAACCCAATATAGTTGCATATTTTGTTGGAGAGTGTTCTTCACCTGTGTGTCCATAATCCAATCAATTGTTGCATGTTCCATGTAGTCTCGATTTAGCTCTCTTGGTGTGATTTGTTCTACCATGTCTGATGTGTCCAACAACGATGGGAAGTATGGTCAAAGGTGGTCTACATTGAACACTAGGTGCAAGCCAAGGAATGGGGGAATGTTGAGCTCAAAAGAATTGTCTCCCATAGTCTTGGTAATGGTGTAATTACCATATCAGAGTGGTATGAGCTTCTGATGGGCTATTGTAAGGAGTTATTTCTACAAATGCAACTAGAGTTTTCCAGCCACATAAAACTTGTGTCGCACCCAATGTTGATCATGTCGCTGCTTGTACTTGGAATTTGACTTCTCTAGGATGTCGTGAACATATTGGTAGATGTGTTGGATGCATTCAATATATTTGGTCACTTTATCAGCCCCAGACAATACATGTGTGGATTTTGTTTGCGTAGTCGCATGAGGCATGAAAAACATCAATCGAACACAATGGTTGAAATCTTAGACCCACTTGAAAGGGACTTCCACTAATCAAGTTATGGAGAGATCTATTATAACTGTTCTACACATATGGAAGACTTTTATCCTAGGTTCAAGGATGCTTGGAGTTGTACATGTGGAGTACGTGCATTATCATCCTATTAATGACCTCTGTTTGGCCATCAGTCTCGAAAAGGAAGGTAGTCGATTTTGTGAGCTTGGTGTCCAATAGTGTCCAGAGGCTTGACCAAAATGTGCTCAGGAACCTGCTACCCTGATTTGATATAATGGCCTATGGGATCCAAAAATGTTCCCATACTTGTTCAATTAAGAGTTTGGCAGTACTCTCTAATATGATACTTTTCTTGCCACCAATATAGCCATCTTAGAAAACATGTCCATTACCACAAATACACAGTCATTACCATGCTTAGTGTTATCACTAAGCTAAAAACATTGGGCTATGTCAACCTTCAACCCAGCATAACTATTTCAAACCACTTTGACTGGAAGTTAGCCCTTCCATTCTGATAGGACCCTCTCAAAACACTTATCAATTTTACTTTAATCAACTCAAAGTACAAATGAATACCTCTCATTTCTCTTTATGTGGTTTTATAGGTGAAGGAAAATTTCATGGCTACCACCATTGGGCATGGAGTCAAATAAAATAAAATCATTGGCGAACAATAGTGTTTAATGGAAACTAAGGAAATTATGGATTTTAAACTGATGTCAAATAAACATTCATAGTCATACATAGTAAGTGCAGAAAATTGGAGCAAATGATAGGAATTCCAAGTAATCAAAATACTATGAATATTGATAGCAATATAGAAAACATGGTAAGAACACATAAAGCCATAACATGAATCTCAGGTCTAAAAACAGAGTTGTTGCAATATATATCTATATATATATTATATAATATAATTATATATATATATATATATATATATATATAATATATATATTATATATATATATTTACTGGATCAAAGGTTTACATAGGTTCAACTTCTCACATTATTGATCAACTCCTTTAGAGTCAAGAAACTACAAATATATAAAGTAAGACCACCATCATATCATTAATTACAAAAATTTGTCACTTGGGGCTAGATTCGATCAAACAGTTAGAGACATTATCCTACTTGACATTTATTGAGAAATATTAGGGATTTTGGTTTTATTAGATATCATTTTTTGGATTCAACTGCGTTAAGTAAGTCATTCAAACGTATGACCATTTCCATGAGAGGTAGTCGTAACTGACTAATTTCTCATGATTTTTGAATAGTTCACTTAGCACTCATTGCATCGGGTGATGCTCACAGGGGTGAAGAAGTGGGATTGAAACTAGTGAAATGTGGAGAAAGAATCACATAGCATCAATCATCACTTCCGGGGCTTGCACCCGGTAACCAGGACTTCCCAGGAGTTCACCCATCCCAGAACTCCTCTGGCTCAAGCGCGCTTAACTGTGGAGTTTTTCCACAATCAAGCCCACTTAGCTTGCTACCCCATTTGCAAAACCTTAGCAAGTATTGTGCCTCATGAACCATTCAAGTTAGAGATCCCTTGACTCTTTTTGAATTTAAGTATGGGGGATTACGCAGTGCATTATATTAGATATCATTTTTGGGATTCAACTGCGTTTAAGTAAGTCATTCAAACGTATGACCATTTCCATGAGAGGTAGTCGTAACTGACTAATTTCTCATGATTTTTGAATAGTTCACTTAGCACTCATTGCATCTGGTGATGCTCACAGGGGTGAAGAAGTGGGATTGAAACTAGTGAAATGTGGAGAACGAATCACATAGCATCAATCATCACTTCCGGGGCTTGCACCCGGTAACCAGGACTTCCCAGGAGGTCACCATCCCAGAACTCCTCTGGCTCAAGCGCGCTTAACTGTGGAGTTTTTCCCACAATCAAGCCCACTTAGCTTGCTACCCCATTTGCAAAACCTTAGCAAGTATTGTGCCTCATGAACCATTCAAGTAGAAATCCCTTGACTCTTTTTGAATTTAAGTATGGGGGTTTACGCAGTGCATTATATTAGATATCATTTTGGGATTCAACTACGTTAAGTA
>APFE030982664.1:9655-23976 GCA_000404065.3 Pinus taeda
TTTTTTTAATAATAAATAATAAGTGGTATGATAAAAATATTTAGGCCGATAGGCCTTCCTTTGAAAGGGACCTTCGTCGTCCCTTTCGTTCTCCGGATGACACGTGGCGTCGGGTCCCCTTCGTCCTCGTGCTGACAGCTGGCGTCGAGCGGGCATAACACCTCGTCGTCAAGGAAAGATGAAGGAAACAACGGTTAGAAGTATGCGCTGTGGTCAGGCAAACAGAAGAAATGATTGAAAGTCATCGTGGCAGCGAAAGTTGTTGGAGTGCGTCGCAACTTTATTGGATGGCTTTCACTTCCACATGGGGCATATTCGAAAGGAGGGAAGTCATTAGAAGGATTTAAATGCGGAGAAGAAAGTAATGGAGGTGGAGTTCATTCAGAGTTGGCTCTGACATCCAATTGGCTTTTCAACTTTTGGTATGACTTCTACACAGCAACACACAACAACCGCCTTCCTTCCTGTTACTTACTCCACACGCTTTGCGGTTTTGTTTGGTACCTTTTATTAAATGATTTTCATGCACGATCAACTGTTCTGCTGTTTTCTCGGCAGCCTTCATCGATCAACCTACCGACATCAATTTCGCAAACTACCCACAGCTTGGATCAATCTCACACAGTGTAACAGTATTCAAACTAACAGAGGAGCCTGGTTCGACAATCTCACGAACGAAGAACGGAGTTGGAAATCGTGAGCCCGCGCTATTGTTAGGCCGATACTTCTGCACAATATCATTTCTTCCAGGTGCGCCAGATACTTGAATTTTTTATGGGTATCTTAATATAAACGAATAGATGCAAAATACATTGAAATCTTTGTTATAGTATGCACATTCAGTAATCCAATAGAAGGTTGTATTCGCGTCTTACGAAACTAATTAAACTTATCAAGGCGATTCCCTGCAATTTGTTAAATCAAGATACTTTATAGACGTCAACGAGTTTTGGTTATAGGTTATTTCATATGCCACCGAGGTTCCAGCCTTCAAAAACACGTTCTGCCTCTAAAGGTTTGTCTGGTCCGTACGAGCAGATTGTTTTATACAGTTGGGGAAGCTGCAGGTCATTTGGCGAATTTGATTGTTTAGATATCTTACGTTGATCCAAATCTCAAAGACACATTTTGTCCCTCTTTGTCTGTCTGGTCTGTGAGTGGAGTGTTTAATAGGGTTAAGGCCAATTGCAATTCTTTGGTAAATCCATAGAAGAAAGCCCTTCACCTATGACATGAATATAGTGGAATAGATACCTTCACATGTAGCATCTCAGCTGAAGTGGATCTTTTGAGTATTGTAAGTTGGTTACATTTCATTGTATTGCTTTGAAAATAGTGAAAATATCTGGTAGCTTAGGGCACGTTTATTAAAAAATTCAGGGAACGTAATTTCGTCAAACTTGGTAAAACTCCACCACCTTATTGACCAAAACTGAGTCTGACCGATTTTAAGCAGGAGTTTTGACACCGCTTGGCAATTCGGAGAGCCGAGTCAACTTGTGACTTTTGAGTATTCATAGCGTTATAAAGAGCTCTATTTCTATCAGTCAAAACTGATTTCGAACTACTTTTGTACTTTCTCCTGTTTCTTAAAGTGCGTTCTGATTTACTATCAATTGTTTACAATTCATTATAAAAAGTTTGTTAAGCTAGCTAGGATGTGGTCTAGCGGTAGGAGAAATGGAGCATTCACTTTGGACAGACCCAGGTTAGATACCTGGTCTCTTCTCTCTGGCACTGTAGTCTGCCCGAGTCCCAAGTGTAGCATGATTCAAACTGGAACCAATCAAGGATATTATCGACTGAATATTTCAGTAGAAAACAAGTGCGTTAAGATAGACTGATTTAGCCATTAACTAAATATGTTGCAAAATAGAGGGAGCATAGGATTTAGGCATATTCATGGAAGGAACTTCGAAAATATCCGGTGGATTTGTATCCAGATTGTTTTTATGCAACTTAGATAGTAATACACAGTGGTTCAATCTCACGAGATGCCCTTTGATGGGCATATACTTTTTAGAGAATGGTTTCTACAATTTTTCCCTTTGTAGCTTATTTGATTAGAACTAGCAGTATCTGAAAGTGAAGTGTTGCTTTGAACATTCTAAATGAAAATTTATTCGAAGGGACCCTCCAATTTGACCCCTGTTCTTTAGAATATTAAGGTGCTTTCCCCATATATTTGTTCTTCAAAATGACAGAACAACCTGTTGACAAAATAGGATGCTTCCATTCACTTGATTGATGGGATAGAAATAAAAGTAGTTATGGAAGGTTCAAGATGCCGAGATGCATAATTGAACACATCATTGAGACTTGTTATTCATGACCTGAGCAACTTCCCATTTGAAACATCATCCTGATATAATTTATTTGTAATTACAACTGTCCATTCTTCAAATTTTGGAAAGAACATGCAAAGGGTTGGTTTTAGAACATGGATTGGTTAGGGAAAATCATTCATCAATTCTTTAATTGAATATCCGAAATGTTTGCACTGTAGGAGGGTTCGTGTAAAGGATTTTGATTTTTGTGTTGTTTGGAGCCATGTAGACAACATGCGTATGGACTTTTCTATTTTGGCTTTGTTTCGCACCTCCCATAAGAGGTCTATAATTCTATGTTATAATTCTATGTTTTTCACCTCCGGTAAGAGGTCTACAATTCCAAAATTTATGGATCAAGGGTTCTGGAAAAGCTTTTGCTTCATATATTATTTTTGTAATAAAAAAATACCGTTGTAATTCAAGAAAAAATAAAATAGCTAAAAGGTGTGACCTAAGGAGGCCATACAACTGAGAGAGAAATCTGGGCTAAATTATGTGGCACAATTTCTAAGATTTCTGAACTAATACAAGTTCATTAATTACTGTAATAAATTTTCAGAATTCCTGCGTGTGCAATGTGGGTAGAGATAATAAAATCACTTGTTTGCAATAATAAACCAATTTCTCACTAGGTTAACATAATGACACATTCATGACAAATGCTTAGGTATGGCCCCTGTAGCCTTCCAAGGTAATTTTCTGTAATGAAAATTAGCAAACTGGTTGATTTGTGCCATGGATAGCAACCCATATTGCCTTACATTTGCATGCACTTTCCCTGTTTGATCAATGCTCCCTTGACTCCATTTCCCAAGGTGTGATTAGGCACCTGGTCTTGAGGATTTTACCTTGCTTCATATATTATTTTTGTAATAAAAAAATACCGTTGTAATTCAAGCAAAAATAAAATAGCTGAAAGGTGTGACCTAAGTGGATTGAAGAAAAGTAGGTGCAGTCAACAATGTGGGAGTTCTTTGGCTTGTGAGTTTTCTTGGTTCCTTAGAAGTTTATAGTTTTAGAACTCATTGATCATAGTCTTCACTCCTACATAAAGCTTATGAGATTCCTCATATTCTGCAACATGGTGCCACGTTATTTTGAATTTCTAAGAGGCATCCTTTCCCCAATTATAGAAGAGCTTATTGACTGATATGTTGTTGTTGTTCTAAATTATTTTCCCATCATCATTCAATCTGACTTAATGCAACAACTCTTACGAATTGAGAGCTCAAGGCATCATCTTTTACAAATTGAAAGCTCCAATGTGCTAACACAGGAGTCATCACAAGATGTTGGGGAGGAAGATTCCAAAAAAGGCTTTAACAGAAAAAGCTATAACACTTGACAAGTGAGGATTTGAGGCTGAGCAGAACATAAAATAAATTACAGGAGAGAGAAATTATATAGCAGAATGAGGATTTTACCTTCATATTCCTTTCCCTCACCCATTGATCCAGTGTACTATCGTCACCCATTTCGTTGAGGATTACTATTCAAAATTCACCTTCCGTGTTCATTCGATAGCCTCAGCAATCTGATTGTTTGGGAAGAACCCCCCTCCTCGAGTTGGAGAGGAGCCCACCAGAAGTGTGAGCAAGAGTTATTGGGTGTGTATGTAAAGGAAAACTCTCATACTTACTTTGGATGGTGGGTTTTATATTTTGTATTTCAGCTTTGTTCGATATGGGAACCGAATGCCTCTTTTACATTGATGACTGAAACCTGTTACCCATGTTTCAACACATATCTTGAAACACATCTCTTAATACCATATAGCGTAGTTTACAAGAAATATATAGTTTTAGGCAGACATACCCTAGAGTGCACAGATAAGTATAAATTATGCAAAAAATACTATGAAGGCCTATCCATTTCATTCCTGCAAAGGGTAAATTAAGTGAGCGAAATATATGGCAATTTCCTTGCTTTAAACACATCTCTTAATGGGTTGTATGTTGTGTAAAAAACGTGTGTATTTTTCCTATAAGATCACATGTCATGTGCGAACAAATAATTCAAGAAAGGATCAGTATCAGTAATGGCTGGCAAATGTTCCTATTTCAATAATGTTTTGACAGTATTGAATCTGATTAACATGCACTTTTGTTAATGTGGTCTACCTTGGGTGGTTAATACGAGAGGTTGTTCTCCTCCACATCTAGGTTGTGCCCTTATTATTGTTTCACCATCAAAAGTTAGCCTTCTTAGATTAGAATCCGCATTTACATCACATCTTCTTTGACTAGAATTTTGTGTTGTTGTGAAATTGATGCATGGCAGGTACTCCTATCACGGGAAAAAGAAACCTCCTATTAATATTATGGAGACAACCTTGACAACGAATGCCATTCCTCTATTGTTGAATGGTTGCACCGAGATTCAACCACTGCTTCAGATAATCGATGTTGGTTCTGTAACCTCATTAAAAAAAACATCCTCGCACTTCCATATCACTCTATTTGATGGAACACATCAACATAAGAATTTTCTACCATCCGCATATGGCCCACAGGTTGTATATGGAGACATCCAAATTGGCTCGATAATTCTACTTAAAAAAGCAGCTTGCACAGTGCTCCAAAACTCCTCGTAAGACCCACCATTTGAAATTACCCTCTTTTAATTTTTCCCTTCTAAATGATTCTTGCATTTAAAGAAGGAAAATGGAATCTTCATTAATTCATTTCTCATTTGTTTACATAAGGTCCATCCGAGTTGTTGAGCTTGAAGTTGTGCTGCGCTCAGCAGCATTGACGACGGACGCATCGACGCTACTACATGCACAAGCGGGTACATCCCAGTCTAGCTCCTCACCGATTGAAGATACCTTGGCCTCTGTAGTTTCTCCACCAACTACAGGAACAACTACAACAATTCCGTTCACGACACTCAGCCCTTATCGAAAATATTGGTCAATCCAAGGTAGGGCATCGGCAAAAACATCATTGAAGGCTTACACCAATGTACGAGGTTCAGGAAAAATTTTTGGTTTTGACCTTATCAATCGTGATAGGGAGGAGATCCACCTTTCTGCATTTGCCGCACTGGCCGAATCTCTTTACAATCTCATTCAATTTGGGCAGCTATACATTGTTTCAAATGGCACAGTGAAAGAAGCAAATCCAATCTACAACCACCTCAACAACAAATGGGAAATTTACTTATTTGTTGCTTCCAATATCCATCCATGTCCCACAGATGATCCAACGTTCCCTTACCAGAGCTTTCACTTCAAGACTATTGTTGAAGTAAAAAATGCACCTCCAAATATGAATGTGGATGTCATTGGTGTTGTTACCTCCACTTCACGTGCATCAACAATTCGACGGAAAGATGGAAGTGAAACATTAAGGAAAACACTAATATTAAAAGACAAGTCGGGTTTTAGCATTGATGTAACATTATGGGGAGACCATTGTGACTATATAGGATAGAACCTTTCTGAATTCTACTCTTTCGACAACCCACCAATCCTTGCAATCAAAGGAGGTCGGGTATCTGCCTTTAATGGCGCCACAATAGGGACGATACCAACAAGCACTCTCATAATAAATCCACATGTTGAAGAAACTCACCAACTACATGCATGGTTCCGTGAAACAGGTTACAGCTCCTCTTCTCCATCTTTGAATAGGAATTATGGTGTTGCTTCGAAACGTGCCCTACCACGAAAGACACTTTCTGAAATTGCCAACATGCAACTCTCTGATAAAGCAATCTGGGTTTCAGTTCGAGCAACAATTACTGCTCTTGATATGGACGACTTCTACTTTCTAGCATGTCCATTAGATTTCAATGGAAAACAATGCATGAAGAAGGTTGTGGAGCATTCTAAAAATCTTTGGCATTGTACAAAATGTAACAGTTCCTTCCCAGAATGTGACTACCAGTACAAACTTAAGATTGAACTACATGACCACACCAGGACTCTGCAGAATGTCACAGTTTTCAATGATGTAGGAAACGAACTCATGGGCATCACAGCAAAAGACTTGTTCCTTCTTTCTATTAAACCAACTGATATGCAGGAAATTTGTGGCCGAATCTTAGGACAACGTTTCCAACTAACACTTTCCATTAAATCAGACTACTTCAACGGTGTTCAACGCTTGCAACCCATACTGGTCAATTCAGAAGAAATTCAATATGCCTCTGCATGCAAGGAAGCACTCACTAACATTCAAGCATTGTCCACTTCAAAGCGACCTATTGTTTGCCGCCTGTGAATTGCTCTTTCAGTCTCTTGGAACACGCCTACTTGTACATAAACAATCATTTCCGCACATCCATTGTCTGATATTGTTGTAAATTACACACCCATGTTATTATGGTGCAAACTGTAGCTTTCACTTCAAATAATCTTTTCCAGTCATTCCAAAATATGTATGTTTGTATGTGCTTTTGTGAAGATGGACACTGCAGTTCATAAGATACTTTTGTTCTCTAATAGGTTCTTGACCTAGTCCAAAAACTGTAGCCAGTCATGGCATGGGAAGGCAACATAAAACTGGATCATCCTTTGTGATTGCAAATTGGAATTATTTATCTGCTCTTAAGAACAAGGACACTACATTGCATACGATGGTTTTATTTGGAAAAATAATCAAACAACCATTTGGAATATGGAACTTTGCAATGCCTGCACATCATTTGTACCAAATGAATATCTTTGTTTAGGATCTGTAATTTGTATTTTCAAACGTATCATTCAAAACAAGTATATCGGTTTGACACAAGCTACGCCAAAGGTATTAAGATTAATAGAAAAATAAACTAAAATGGTTCAACATAAAAGTAGGGTATAGCTCTCAAGTCAGTTTATCCTAAAAACTATGTATACATATTCTTTTCACATACAAGAATTCAACATCACACTTTGATGCATTTCCATACTCAACACTATATAATGCTTGCTTTAATTCCTGAAATGTTCATTTTACTTTCAAAATCAGATCTTGTTAAAATGGAAGAAAAAAAACAGTACTGGAAATGGAATAATCATTCCCTTGGAGAATGTGCACATTCTGGCTCTTGTAATCTACAGTTGACATCCGTCCAATTCCCTCTAACAACACTTTGTCCTCTAAAAGATCAACGGCAACAGCCAGCAAAAAACAGAGGGCTTCTCCAGTCTAGGAATTTTAGCAACCCTCTTCATTATTTCCTCCTTACTACTGCAATTTTTCAAGTCCTTGCCATTTCTAGCTCTGGCCCTGATCTCAAGCTTCTTGCACCCTATGTCCTTCACCAGTTAACACAAGTTGAAGAAATGCTCATCGCACGTGTCAAGTCCATTCTACAAGTCACTCATTCCCGTGGTGGTCAATACAAATATAGTGGCCATACAATTAGTTTCCCTCAAGACATCACCACTATTACCAAATACTTACCCCAAATGCTCTCTGACTTAGACATCATCATTGTCAAAAGGAAAACTCCATCTGAAAAAGCTTACGAATTCTTCGTTTGCAAATCACACGTCCTTGCAGCCCTTGAATACAAAATAAAAATGAACCTTACTACCGTGATGTTCAATTCAATTCATCTGCACTTTCTGCCTTGCCAAATCACCCTACAGACATTTCTTCCCTTCTCCATAATGTAACCACCTCCTCTTTTGAACCCCATCAAGACACTACTGATTCTACGTATGATACTAATGTCATGCTACCTCCATCAGAAATCCAACCCTCTTCTTTCGTTCCAGTCCTCCCAAATTCATGCACTGAGCTCGAGCACATTCGTAACTATTTTCACTTGCCCCTCAAATTCAACAAGCTCTATCGATTGGCCTCCAATATCTTTAACTGCTATAAATGAATACAACACCATCGACCTCTTTGCCATGGCATTCCCCACGCTCTTCCCTACAGGAAACGCAATGATCATGCAACCAAGACTTACAAAAGTTGAGATTCATGAATATGCTTTACACTTGCTGCACTACCATGATAATCGCTTCGGCCAACACCCAAGATTCCGCTATTATCTTTATAACATTCTATTGTGCCACCGTAGCCAAGAAAAAACTAATGTTTTCGTGAAAAAGTACATTGACAACAACTTGCCAACAACGGTTTCAGATCTACGCCAGTGTCTGCATGATTGTCCAGAATCAAAATTTCCAGAGAAAATAATGCGGTTCGGTTCAGCCCTACGAGGAACACGGTCTTTCTGGAACAAACGACGATCTGAGCTGACTGACATGATCACGCAAATAGGAAGCCCAACCTTCTTCTTCACTCTCAGTGCAGCTGATACTAAATGGAATGACTTGCACACAATCATGCCCAACATTGCTCCTTCCAATTCAGTCAACCCCTTCCAATGGAAAATTCAAAACATAATTAAAAACCCACATCTAATAGCCCAATATATGCATTGCAGATTCACAATTTTCCTTGAAGAAATCCTACAAAAAGGCCTCCATGCAATCGACTACTGGTGCAGGTATTAATTAATATCCATTTCCCTCTACATTAATTTTATACATTGTACATATATGTATTATCCATATGTAAACTTCATATTATTTTCAGATACGAATGGCAAGATCGAGGATCCGCACACATTCATGGCTTCCTCTGGCTACAAAATGCACCAGACATGGACACACTTGATTGGGACAATGCACTAGAAATTGCTAATGCAAAGAAATATTTCGACCACTATGTAACTGCCTGGAATCCACGCCAAGCAGAACACCGAAATATTCCACTTCACCAATCAACAATTCATAACCCATGTCTTCTTGACACAGCATCAATATTCGCGTCCAATTAGTCTGAAGACTATACAGAGCTCGTCAACTGTGTTCAACGTCATACAAAGTGTCATGAATCTTCTTGTCTTCGTAAGAAAGACAATGTACTTAGCTACCGATATGGAGTACCATGGGAGTTGAATTCCACTTCTTCACTTTTCATTGACGATAAAGGTCATAAAACCTACGTCCCTGCTCGCAATGATGAAAGGTTGAATATTCACAATGTCGATCTACTCTCCATTTGGAGAGTGAATGTTGATTACCAACTAGTCCTTTCTCGCCATGCTGTGTTGAAATATATTTCAAAGTATGCAGCAAAAGCAGAAACAAGATCTGAAAGCTACTGTCAAATGCTATCACGGCTATCAGCAAGTGCACTTCCAGAAGCGCCTACTGTTGCTGTCATCCGAAAACTCCTTACGGAAACGATTGCAGATAGAGACATCGGTGCACAAGAAATATGCCATATGTTACAAACGCTACCTCTTTCTCTCTACAGCCGTACATTTCATTCTTTGAATGTCAACAGAGTTGTTTTCAGACGTGTTTCACAAGAGAGTGACAATCCTAGATCGACACCAAACTTTATCGTTGCATATATGAACAAGCCTGCCTCATTAGAATCACTGCCCCTCCTTGAAGTTGCACGCTCGTGGTCATATTCTACCCAACGGAGGAATAACCAATGGAAACACATATTCCCCCCAATGATTGTACATGTCTTTCCCTGTTACAATGTCATTCCTTCCTCTGCTAATCCTTCTTATGCCACCTTCTGTTGGAGTGAATTACTATTGTATTTCCCCTTCCGAACACTCCCTGATGATATTGGTTCAACTGATGCAGAAATTATCGCCCATTGGGAACAAAAAAAGGGTACATATACACCATGTAATGTCCATCGAGAAATTGAACACCCACAAAGCCCACCTACTGAAGATCAAACTACCCCGCACACCCCTCCTGATTCCATGCAGATGAATGAATGGAAAATCCTCTCTCAGCTGCACCCAGGTTACAATATTGCAATTGATGACCTTGACATGATTGGCTACCGTGACTTCGATGTCAACCACAATTGGTCACAAAATATTATCCCTCCCCCCTTGCAAGAAATTGCCATCAATTCACTCTGCCCTTCGTATCCCTATCCAAACAATGCATCCTCTCGAAGGCCAGCCACTCCTACAACTGCAAGAGCAACTTCGTCATGTAGAATACATTCTCATTGATGAAATGAGTTTCATTGGTCCCAAAATGCTTTCTCGCATTGACGATCGTCTAAGAGAGGCATTTCCTCTTCATCGGAATGCACCCTTTGGTAACCACTCAATTATCCTTGTCGGCGATTTAGGCCAACTACCGCCTGTAAAAGACATTCCTTTATATGCTGGTTCATCACGTGGGACTGTACTTTGGCGCATCTTCGACATATTCATAACACTTTCAACCATTTTCCGTCAACAAGGAACTAGCCCATCCCAGGTTGCTTTCCGGCAAATACTTGCAAATCTCCGGAATGGAATAGCTACACTTGAAGATTGGCAGCACCTAATGTCAAGAACAAGTTCATCTCTTACACATGAAGAAAAATGCATATTTGAAGAATCCATGCACCTATTTGCAACAAACAACTCAGATGTCTTACATAATAAGATAATGCTTAAAAAATTGAACACCCTAGTAGCAGTTTGTTCTGTAGAACAACAAAGGCAAAAGACTCCTACTACAACAGAAGATGAACAACTACCTGCAAAAGTTCTCTTATGCAATGAACAATAATTTATGCTCACCAACAACTTATGGGTACATGCAGGCCTCGTCAATGGCGCACTTGGGAAGGTCATCTCAATATTTTATTCAATTGATTCAAAGCCTCGAGAATTACCATCCTTTGTGGTTGTCGAATTTAAACAATACAAAGGAACACCATGGGACATTTCACAGCCAACATATGTACCTATTTCTCCCATCACAAGGGGTACACGCCGTCAAATACCACTTCATATGGCATGGGCTTTAACAATCCACAAGTCACAAGGAATGACAATAGACAAAGCAACACTGGACATCGGCACCAGAGAACGCCAAGGGCTAACGTTCACTGCAATTTCAGGAGTGCGGTCATTGGCAGACATACACATCAATCCAGCATTCCCATTCGCACGCATTGCACAAATGCATAAGAATCCATATCTTCAGCGTAGAATACAAGAAGAGTCATTGCTTGCATCAAAGTCTATTCAGGATAATATTCTTTAGCCATTCGTACAACTTGTCTTCCAAAATTAGACACACGGTAAACACCACTCACTACATAACAAACTTTCACATACATTTTCTTGCTATTACATTTACTTTCATATGATTTTATACTTGTTGGAATCATTTATTTTATATTATATATTCAACAAAATTGTCAAACATATCCATTTTCACTTACAATGTTTCCTTTTTTGATGGCAACAGGTATGGATACAGGTTACCTACGACTATTGTATGCATGTTGCGAAGAAATCCAGCAACACGAACTAACCTTACAAGATATGCAGACAAGGATCGTGCCACAACAATGAATTCCGCTTTACCGTTTGCGCCCAGCAATAGAGTTGTTAAAGAGAATAAGAAAACTACTTAAGCTAACAATTCACATTTATGAAAGAGATGGACACAGGCAAATGCGTCATCAATTACAAGAACAACTCGCACAATATGGCACCACAATAAACACTAATTGGTGTTTCCGATGCCATGGCCCATCATGCATATATGATTAGCTGCTTACACTCAATTACAAATATGTGATAGAATGCTTCTATTGTACATATGTTTAGAAGCCAACGAATACTTTCATTGTATATATGTTTAGTTAGAACCTACCAAGCACATCTCCATGTGTAAACCATATGTTAAAGTGAAATCCAACAATCATGCTCCTACTGTTTAGTTCACTCATCAATGGTAAATGTTTAACTTGCTTTACCACAACTTTTATGACTTCAAAGACACATTCTTCGTGTTGTATTAAAGGTTTTATATGGTATTGGTGTCCCTCTGCTTATTGTCATGCTTTCCTGTAGAATGTCTTCTTGATCTTTTATATGTTCTGCAGACTTACCTAATAATTGCTTCCATTTGCTACTAGAACAATGGTACTATATGAAGATTGTACTTCCAATCATATAGTTTTCAAATATCACCTCAAACACTGGTGACATTACCACCTGAATTTCTTGGACAAGTGAATATCTTTATTCTGAAGATCCATGTTTACAGATTAATTATACAGAAGGCAAATGGCTGGCGTACAGATCAAAAGACAAATTGCTTTGGCATACCCAAAAAATGTTGTCACTCTCATTTACATTTTACTTGGATTTATTGTTTTCAGCTCGTGGTGCATTGAATATTGCATTCAGCGAAAGCACTATAATTTGTAGTATGACAAGACTGGTCTCTTCAGTACATACCAGATTGTTTGTTTGTGCCTAGCTTATAAATTTTATTCCAGGACCTTTCTGTGGGAAATTCAATGTGTCCAAGATTTGATCTTCTAGGAACCTTTACAGTTTTCAGCTCATGGCGTAATGTATATTGCATTCAGGGAAAGAATGGACTTAATTTTTGTTTGTTTGTTTGTGTGTAAGAATGTCTTATTGCTCTTTTTTGTTTCTTTCAATTTTAATAGAATTTGTTCAAATGTGACAGAGAAAAACCTTGGCACAACAATCAGAGGATGACGATGGCCATCACTAGGAAAGATCAGAAAGACCTTCAAAAACTTGCATGGGAACAGATGGCTGTTGGCTCTAAAAACTCAGGCATTGGATCCAGGATCAGGAAACTGATGGCCTCACTCATAGCATTGATCTGTATCACCTACGTGATGTACTCTGTCAACCTTCTGCTAAGAAACTATTCTTGTTCGTATCCCCTTAATTGCAGAATGATCTGTACACAGGCGGAGTCCCACCCCATGGTACTGCTGAATGCCTCCATCAAGGTCTCAAACAACAGTCTCAAATATTAGTTATCAAGCTACATTTCCTAGTCATATTCACTCTGAAATATTAATTATCAGAACATTTCGATTAGGCCATATAAGTAACAGCAGAAAGAAATTCTTTTCCTACTTGGCAAGAATCATGCTATCAACGTTTAATACAATTCTCAACAGGGTTGGAAATTTGAGAATGTAGAGAAAGAGAGAGAAAAGGGGCACATGTGCCTTGTTGACTTCTGGACTTCTGAAAATTTGATGAATGCCTTGTACATTAGGCAATGGTGTCTTCATATTTTGTTATACTTCATTTAGCAGTATTGGGTCTCTGACTTCTTCTGGTCAAGCCTTGTTTTGCTCATCATCATCATGGTCCTTATATGCAGTCCCGGACTCTTCACACAACTAACATTATAGACCTTCACCTCTGTGTTGTAGCTGCAGAACTGTAAACCATTCCTAATTACAAGTAGCATATGATAAGCATGGAAACCTCAAAAAAATCTCTGGACATTGGAATGGCACATCATATCCTCCAACTCAAGCTCATCATATCCTCCAACTCAAGCTTTCGAATGGTATATATTAGACATTTTCTCCTTGAAAATAATTCATATGGTATGCATGGTAATCTTAGTTGTTATTTACAAGACTATTCACTTTGAGATTTTGTTTTTTTTTCGGATGAAAAAAACACTGGTTTATATTATGTATTTGGACATTTTGTTATTTACAAGTTGTTTGAAAGGAGTTTATATGATGATGATTTTTATTAGCCCAACTGTCATTTTGAATCTCAACTTCGTTTATATTGATTTACTTTTGCTTCCAGTGTTGGTTTTGTGGTTTTCATCCTGGAGATAAAAGTTATGAATGCTCCCTTTAGCTTCAATTGAATTTTCGGATCTTGGTTTTTAAGATGCAACATTTTCATGTATACTGTAATAGGAATGTCTTATGAATGCTCCCTTTAGATTCAATTGAATTGTCGGATGTTGGTTTTTAAGATGCAGCATTTTCATGTATACTGCAATAGGAATGTCAGAAATAAAATCTTGGTTATTAAAATAATATATATACCCATAAATAACTTGTGTTGGCTATGAAAAGAATACTCTTATAGCTAAAAAAACATCCCTTCGATCCAGTCCATTTTGCAGTTACATGTTTAGTGAAATCAAAAGAGAAATTTTAAATCTAAGCTGGTAGATCTATGTTCTTTCCA
>APFE030982685.1:0-40784 GCA_000404065.3 Pinus taeda
AAACAAGTGTGACACAAGGTTTTTTCAAATGGTATGACCTGATTCCAGCAAAGCCAAGAAGGGAACAAGACCAGCTCCTCCATCAGTGTTATGGCATGCCTAACGAGATGCAAAACTGATGCTGATGAGACACCTACATATGCATATGCAAAGAGCTGTTTGATCACCGATGGAGGGCTTAAGACCGACACTAACAGGATAAATACCATATTTGGAGGGTTTTTCTAAGTCTGGAAGACATACATATTTGGGGTTGTAATTAAAACCTCTCCCAAGTCCTATAAATTCTGAAATTGACCACAAATCCTTAATGATCTCACTCACACAAAGGCATTAAGGATGATGACCTTGCACTATACTAACTCACGAAGATTGGTCAATGCAATTAGTGGATTGTGTTTGTTCTAGTGATGGGCTTTCTCTGTAAGCAACTTGGGAAATAATCAAATTACTTCCAGTGCCACATTGAATTAAATGGAGAACGCCTTAAGGAAGTTCATAGGAGAACAAAGACCCTGTCAAGTGTCCTCTTCAGGTATTACAATCATTTAACAAGAAAGAAGATCCATACTAAAAGGTAAAATGTTACTGGTATCATGTAAGAAACTACTGTGAAATTAAATTCACTGATAGTGTGATGCTTCTATTCTAATTGGAGTACTTCATTTCAATTAATGTATGATCTCAAAATATGAGGCTATGAAAAAGGTTACCCTCTAAAAAGACAAAAATTGAGAAAGCGTTGAATGTGAGGAAGGGTTGAATGTGCTGAGTATGGGGTGTACCTATGTACACTCGTGAGTTGTGGTTGAATAGAGTTAGGCCAATGTTGAGGTGGTGAAGAGAAGAGCATAGGGTGCAATAGAGTTGAAGTAGTAGAGATGAGGGTTACTAAGTGTGTGTATGCAGGGCAGAGATGGAGTTGTAAGAGAATGCATACTAGGTTATTTATGCTTTTATGAAATAGAAGTAGGCCACTTTTCTTCATCTAAAAATTGTATTAAATAAGAGAGTTGGCTAAAGTAGGTAGAGGCCTACCTTTATAAGGGGTTGGAGCTTCTAGGAAAGTTGTGGCTTTGTAATTTAAAGGGGGTTGGAGCCTCTTGTGAGCGGGTGCTCACAAACAAATGATGTAATTAGAGTTAGTTCCTTGATTATCATCATAATATAAAATAAGTTTGGGTGGTTTTTCTCCCAAAAGTGTTTCCACATAAATCTATCTATTTTAGTATGTATGAATGATGGTATCTCATGTGATGTTTGAGTATTTGCAATTCAAAATTTTGGATATTCATCTTAAGGATTGTTAAAAGTGTTAATTATTGATTCATCCCACCTCATCAATTCATTATTCCAACAACTTGTATTTCTACATCCTTATTCCAACAAGTTGTATTTTACATCCTTATTCCAACAACTTTTATTTCTGCATCCTTATTTACCCATCCCAAAAAATATGGGCTTGGATAATCATGAACCTTCAATCCCAATTTTTTAACTAGATCTACTACAATGAGATTCACTTGTGATCCTAAGTCGAATAAAACATCAATGTTAATCTTCTTGGCCTATATATTTATATGGAAGACTTTGATCATCCCCTTCTCTTCATGTTTTTGAAGGCTACTCAGATTCACCCCCTTTTGCACTAACGTGCAGAAAATATTCTCATCCACATTCGAAATACTTTCCAATTGATTACTTGAAGTTGTGGCCATGAGAGTTTTCTTATTCTAATTATTTGGGTTTGAGTTTTCGAAGTTAGCAGTTCCCAAAACTTCTCTTATATATGTTTATTAATGTTATAATGGTTTAAGTTGTTGCTAGGATATTTCCACTAATGTGTTTTGGTTGATGTCTTTCTATCCTCCCCCCTTTCCATTTCTTATTACTTTCTTTGGAAGCTTCTTGGTGTTCCATCTTCTTCAACCCACTTAATTTCCATTTCTTATAGCCTATGTTTTCAAGGTACTATGTTGATACACAAGCCTCTTCAACAATTCTAATTTTGAACAACATCAGTTGCTTCCACAAATGGCTGTGTAAACCTACCATTACTTGTGGAGTACATATGGGATCTTAGGACAGACACTCAACATTATTTCCATCTTCTTTAACTATGTATTGTACTCATGTAGACTCTACCTGAAGTAATGTCATCAAATCAATTGGTCCTCTACATGTTGGATAGGTAGAATTAGGACTTTATTATAGTTTTGAAATCCTCCCACTTATTCACTGGAGGATCCCCCTCCACCTTTAGGGTTTTTGGATGACTTTTCCACTAGGTTAGGTCATGACCATCTAGTTTCAAACAAGAAAATGAGATTTTGTGTTCCTCCTCTATGTGATGGATAGTAAAATAAATCTCTAACTATTGCAACTAGTGATTTAATTTCAAAGCATCAACCTCATTTTGATACAGCTTAATGTTGACCTTTGCTTCCATCTTAAACAAGGAATATGAATGTTTCATGGAACAAAAATAGGGTTGTTCTTTTTGAGGTTTTTTCCTAGAATCCTTCTCTGATTCTTCCTAATCCCCCACTTTTGCCTCTAATTTGACCTTTGTGTTGGAACCTTCATCTCCTTTGATTCCAATTTTTTTACCAGAGCCACATAAGGAGGTTTATATTGTGGTTGATTTCTCCAACATGCTCTTATAATTTTTTAGAACATTTTCTCTATTGGATCTTAAGAGTTATTAATAGATTCATTAACCATGGTTGTAGTTTTACAACTTTCTATTTAAACCAACCTAGATCTTTACAACTCCCCACATTAAACCCAAAAAAACCTTCTCACATACTAAAATGATTTATAAAATAATATAGATATTTCATTAAATAACTCATCACAACATATGATAATAAACATTTATTAAACTCCAAAATCTATAAAAAAAAAAAAAATTAATTTATGAAATAATTAAAATATTATTAACTACATATCCCTACAACATTCAAATTTAAAAAAAAAAACAATGTAATAGTTCTATTTCTATCTCGATACCTTCCTGCAAAGCACTAAATACATAGTGGTTTATAATTTGATATGTTGTGTAAAAAATACGCAACTGACTTTTACTTTAAAAAATTTAATTCATGCATGAGTTTTCACTTTTACTATATCAAAAACAAATAAATTAATGCAAAAGATATCTGCAACAATGCAGATCTAAAATTGTTAAAAGTAAGTTGTATGGCACACATTTCCTAACATGTGTGTACATTAATAAATAAACAAATTCTAAAATTGTTAAAAGTAAGGTGTATGGCACACATTTCTTAACATGTGTGTACATTAATAAATAAACAATTTTTAAAATTGTTAATTGTAATGTGTAGGGCACACCTTTCCTAACATGCGTGTACATTAATAAGTGAACAAAGTGTAAAACTATTAATTGTAAGGTGTATGGCACACCTTTCCTAACATGTGTACATTAATAAGTGAACAAATTCTAAAACTGTTAATTGTAAGGTGTATGGCACATATTTTCTAACATATGTGTACATTACCAAGTTAATACATTCATTTCTTTTTTTAAATAAATCTCTTTTGTTTGGCAAGAAAAAGTTTCTCACATTGGTTCATTTTTTTAAAGATTTTAATGATAAGAATCACCTGTAATGAGTCAAAAATCTTAAAGAAATTATTGCAAGCCTACTTTTCCATCCATTACATGGAATTACAATTTTTTTGAAGAAGCTTTCCACTGAAATTTGGGAAATAATTGTATATCGGAAAAAGAAAATTAAAGTTATCCTATTATAAAGCTATTCTATAGCCCCAAGGGTTAGCTCAATCGGTCAAGCCGGGGCCTCGCCAATGGGAGGTCACAGGGTCGAAACCTGAGAGCTCTTGGGGTCAGGTCAGTAAATAGGCCAAGGGGTATGACCCCCTTCGGATGGGGTCCATCCTAGCGTTGTTCAATCCTAGACGTAGCGGACTTAAGGGGTGTGACCCCCTTCGGATGGGGTCCACCCTCGTTGTTCAATCCTAGACATAGCGAACCTAAGGGGTGTAACCCCCTTCGAATGGGGTCCACCCTAGCGTTGTTCAATCCTAGACGTAGCGGACCCACTAACCATAAATATCCGTGAACAAGTAGTGAAAAAAAAAGAAAAAAAATACTCCACATACATACTTATAAAATAAAAACTATTAAATATAACACTTATAATTAAAAATAACAAATAACTTGTTGCTTAATTTAAATTGAGAGTGCTAAACATTTTCCTCCACCTCATCTTGGGTGGAAAATACCATCTCTTCATAAAAAAACCAAATAAGGACAACCTCATCTTGCGTGTGAATGACTTCATATTTAAGTGAAAATATTTTAAATAATTTAATTTTAATTTTAATGTGATGGTATTAAAAAAAGTTTTAGTCAATTGTTGAAAAAACATCGAAGAAATTAAATTAAATTAAACTAATATTTAATTTTATATATAACATTAACGTCAATTTTTTTTAAAAACACATATCTGTGCTATAGCATTAACAATAATCACACGGGGTAGTAGTTTTTTATTTTATTTTTTTATACCATTTAGATTAACATGGCCATAAAGGAATAGTAGTTTTTTTTAAGAGAAAAAAAAAAAAAGTGGATTTATATTAAAAAGATAAAATCCAGGACATTGTTTATGAGGTATCTACATCAATGTGGTTGATAATGAGATGATTGTTTATATATAAACATGTATATGCATATTTAAGTAGTTCCTAAAAATTATTTCAAAATAAAACTATAGATTATATAATATGAGAGATAAAATAAACTATAGATTATATAATATTTAGAGATAAAATAAAACTATAGAATTATATAATATTAGAGATAAAATAAAACTATAGATTATATAATATTAGAGATATAGAAAATGTGTTATTAACTAGCTAAGCATAGTTATGAGCCATATACAAAAAACAAACCAGTATGAAAAGTAGATCATGTGAAGTTACGGAAGGTGAATCAGGGTCTCATCTCGGGTGACATTATCTTTTACATATATGTACCTCATAACTCCATATGCCCCTCTGAGACCATCTTTGGACAGTTTGTCCACGTCCATATTGGCTTCCCTGTATATGTGATTAATAATAGTGAAGTCCGAGGGAGTACCCATAATATGTTTGACGTTACTTATCAACCAGATAATATGGGAGGATCAAAATCAATATGTCCATGTATTCCTTCAATTAGAGATCTAGAATCATTGTATATATGGAGATTGTTTACATGCTTCTCTTCCACAAACCAAAGTAATCTCCATAAGGCAATTATTTCAGCTCTAGTGTTTGTGTTTGGTCCTCCATTCCAGGAAATATTATATTGAGAAATTTCATTCATCTTGAGTACTGCTCCACATCTGCACATGCCAAGTTGTGTCACGTCGTTAAAACATCTTGCAGGTAGGCAAAGAGGTGGAGGACATAGACGATAAGATAAATCTTTTGGAGTGTCATTTTCTGGTGATAGGGATGAATCCAAGTTAAAATCCTGTAGCATATCCAGATTGTATTAATCGGCTACCCATCAAAAGAATAGTGATTGAGAGCATTCCAAATCTCCCATATTATGAAGAGAGAAATCTCCTTGAATTTATTGTTCTCATCAGTCTAGTTTGCAATGCATTGTTCAAGGTTGGATGCCCATCTTATCGATATGTGTAGAGAATGTGATATACCACTCCAAACCAGTCGAGTTGTGGGAAATATAAAGAAAACATGATTTCCAAATTCCATGTCCTTCATGCAGAAAATACAGTTTTCAGGGCTCGAGAAGCCCCGCTTCAAGAGGTTGTCCCATGTTAATGTTTTATTCCTTCACACGAGCGAAGAAAATAAAATTATTTTAAGAGGGATTCATCACTTCCAGATTTGGTAGAACCAAGATGAGTTGCGTAAGTCATATATCTTCTTCATGTAATATTGATATGAGTAAGCCACAATAGGCGATTTTTCATGAAGTCTCCCATCCCATGAAATATTGTCTCCATGTTCACTATAACAAATGCTTCCCATAGGGAGATGTGTGATATATCCCTCCCATTTTGTGGCGCTTTGCCCCTCCAAACCCTGATCTTCTGCCTCTTTCCAAATTGGGCAACCTGCTTTCCATTGTCTAATTGCCTGGTATAGAATAATATATCCCCTTTGTCGTATTAAGTCTATCGTATGACCCCGTAAAATCAAATCACAGTTTGTGCCTTTGATTATATCGGTCCCGATCAATATTTTATGTCCATTTCCAAAATTCCATGCCATCCTCATGCGCTACCAGTGGAGAATATTAAGGAACTCTGCCATATCTGAGATCCTTTTGTTCTGATAGGTCTGATATCTCTATACAAAATCTCAATATCAAAACCCTCATATACTTGGCATGTATGATGTCATGCCAAACCCCCTAACCATTCAAGGCCCTCCAAAAAGATTTTATTAGCAAAGAGTATCCAAAGGGTCTGTGTTCCAAAAAATCCCATCCACCAAATTCCTTTCGCTTAGTCAGGGCGTCCCACTGCATAGATGATATTAGATGTTTTCCCTGTCCCAGACCAAAGGAATATAGATATGATAGTTCTAATATTTGTGGCGACGATGGAAGGAATCATAAATAAATGTGCCCAATATACATATATATGTTGCAGAACAACTTGAATAAGTATATATCTGCATCCCAATGTGAGTCATCTGTGTGACCATGTGTTCATTTTCCTTTTGTATTTACCCACCATCCAAAGCTAGTCTCTATTTATGTAATTGTTGGGCTTGAGTCTGAACCCCAGGTAGGTGAGCCCAGCTTCAAGGGGAGCAACTTGAACTCCGAAAATTCCTAAAATGAAATTTATATCCAACTTGTTTCCAAAAGATAACAGAGTATTGAATTGTTACCATTTGTTAGGCGCTCGGAGGTCCGCCATATCAAAGAAAAATATAATGGAAAGCAGACCACTAAGATCTATATATGATACCAAAGGTTAGAATATCATCAACAAAAAACAAGTGAGTGATGTTCACATGTCTATATATGTGTAAACCCTGGAAGAGACCACATGACTGAGCCTCTCTGGTTCTCATACTAAGACCATCCATAACAAGAATAAATAATAAATGGGAGAGAGAGCACCCCTGTCGAAGACCTCTACCCGCACGGAAAAAGGTGATGGGAAAACCATTTATCAGAACTGCAAAACAAACTAATGTTATACAAGTCATTATCCACTCCACACTATTTGACTGAAGACCTATCTTGTAGAGAATGAGTCTGATGTATGACCATTCCACACACTCATAGGCCTTACCTACGTCGATTTTCATCACCAATGCCTCCTTTTTGGTGTGAATAGAATGGACACATACTTCTATCAATGCAATTACATCATGAATCTGGCAGTTATTTAAAGGCCCAAACTATTCACGGGAGATATGAATAGATAGTACCTTGGTGATGCGCCTCACAACCACTTTTGATATTAACTTGTAGAGGATGTTGCATAGGGAGATAGGTTTGAAATCCCGGAAGTTTTATGGGGAAGAGGATTTCGGAATTAGTGCTAAAAAGGTTGAATTTATAGCACCAGTCATCATTCCTCAAGTCCTAGACTCGTCCAAAATATCCAATAGAAATTGTCCCATCAACTCAATATAATGTAGAATAAATTCCACACTCCATTCATCCTGAGCATTTGTCTCTGGTGAATGATTTAAGAACCTGTAATATTTCCTCCAGATTAGTAGGGCGGTAGAGATCAACATTTGTATTTTCATCAAACATGTTTGGATAAAGATCTAAAGCCCATAATTGGTCCATGTAACCCACATCCTCTACGACCTTATAAAATTGTTCAAAATATTTGACTGCCTCTTCTTGTATCTAAGGAGTAGTGTATTTGGTCTCTCCATCATTGGATTCTATGTGCCAAATTGCATTATATTGCTTCCGGTGATTTGCATAATGATGGAAAAAATTAGTGTTACGATCTCCCTCTCATAACCATTTCACTCTACTTTTGAGCCTCCAGGTAGCTTCTGGTATGTTAAGTATTTCATTCTTCCGGTCTTCCAAAGATTTAAGATATACCAAATCCTCAGGAGTCGAATTTTTCAGTTCTATGGCTCTGCCAAAACAAGAGATGTCACTGGTGATCTTCTACAGTTCCGAGATTAACTATTGCTTTTTCTTTCTCTCCCATGTTCTAGATTGGATTTTGATGATATTGAGCTTACAAGTTAGGGCCTTCATCATAGAGACATCCAAATGTCGATTGGTCTTAGTCCATGTGGTAGTAACCAGATCATTATAATGTTTGTCTTCCAACCATACCCTGTTAAATTTGAAGGGTATTCCCCGACGTATATTCTCCATCCTCCACTATAGTATGATGGGAAGGTGATCAGATAAATATGTCCTATGTATGCTAGACTTCAAATGTCGAGGATCTCCACAGGACTTTCGTGCACCAGGAAATGGTCTAGTCACTTCCCAATAGGATCATCCGAATTCAACTTCTCAAAAATCACTCCACATAAACCTACAAACTAAGATGATCTTCACTTGTTCTTCCATTATTACAGGTGGGGGGAGTGGACTAGGGTATATGTCCGCCAAATGATTATCTACAAAGAGATTATATAGTCTATCAACAAGAGGATCGAGTCTGCTATGGAAACCCCAAGACTCTTGTGCCAAGAAAGTAGCATTGAAATCACCCACCATGATAAGACCACCAATCTTGAGCAAGTTGCTTTGTTGTATCTAATTCTAGAAAGCATAGCAATTTCTACCAGGCGCATATATGTTAAGTAAAAACAATAACTTTCTTATTCATAATGTTTAGATAAAACTACTTCTAATTGATTATAATTTTTTTTATTTTTAAATGTAAAAAAATAAGATCACAATTTAAATTACCAATAAATTATTTTATGTGGTTTTTAAAATAGTAATGATGATAAGTCTTAAATACATTTTCAAAATTAAATAATATAATTTTGAAAAAAAAATAAACAATAAATTTTTTATTATTTAAATTATTATTTTTGAATATATAAAATTAAAATTAAAAAATTTATAAATTAAAAAGGAAATTGCAAAATTATACTAATTAAATTTATAATTCTAACCCATTTCTAAAAATTGTAATCTACGGAAAGGAGAAAATTTTGAATGATATTTAGTTAACTCTCCCAAAACTAAGAAAATAAAATACATCAATCATTCCTAATTAAAAAATTATGATAATATAAAATATAATTTATTTTCTAACCTTCAGCCTCTCAACACGATCCGCAACACTTCCGAGTCTTCTAGAAATAGAGAGTGGATGCTGTCCACATTTGACGTGTACGGCTTCACTCGCTTTCACTTCACGCTTACCTTTTTCACTCAATGTTCTTTTGCCTCAACAATCTCACAAAAATGCTGAATTCCGTGTAAACTTTTGGAAAAGAGAATTATTACTATAGACTTTTGGAAAAGAGAATTATTAAAATATATATAATTTATTTTTTATTTATAATAATAAAAATAATTATTTATATTACTAAAATAATTATTTAAAATAATTTATTATCTATTTTTTTTTTGTTCGTGAGATTACCTGATCACAATACTAATATATTGTGGACAATTTAATTATCTAAACTTTTTATTTTTTATAACTATTTTAATTCCTAAATATTAAATTATTAAGAAAATTTTTATTTCAAATAAAAATAATTTTTAATAACATTTAAATTTTAAATTTTATAAATAAAATTAAATATTAAAATTTTATATTTAAAAATTATTACTAATAAAAATATTCATTATTTAAATTATTATTCGACAACACATTGTTATTTTCAATAACATTAATTTTATTTTAATAAATAAAATAAATATTAAATTTCATATTTAAAATTATTAATAATAAAAATATTGGTTAGATCTAAAGATTTTGTAATCATTGTGCAATTTAAATAGAAAATTTCATTATTAAAATTATTATTATCAAGGTTCATCGGGGTTTGAATTGATGGTGAATGGGGTGCACTATTAAGATACTGCTGTTATTTCAGGTCCGGGGCTTGGATTGATGATGAAATGGGTGCACTATTAGATACTCCTTGGTGATAGGTAATTGTTCAAAATCCCCATAGGTGTTTACCACCAAAAAATATTATTATCAATAACATCATTTTTATTAAAAAAAACCAATTTTAACTAAAATATTTTTTTAATATATCACTAAACATTAAAACTTACTTTTTCAATGTAATTAATCATCTTTGTTTTTATTTATTTTAACCAAAAAAATAAAAAAATCCTAAAGTCAAAACAATGAATATCGTCTATTTAATCTATAATTAACCTAAATAAAATACTTGCGAATGCCAAACAAGCCCTCATTAGCAGGGCTTTCCTCTTAAATTTGGAAGTCACAAACTTTGATTCCAAAATTGCTTCAATGAAAATATAGGGTTCGATATCAGGCCTTTCACAAAATTATGCACTTCCATTCCATTAAATTACACTGTTCAGGGACTGAGCTTTACACTGTTCTCTCATGTCTTCTCTTTCGCTGCACCTTGCTCCTCCGGTGGCTTCGCTGGTTGAGGAACGCGGGTTGTTCTGGTTTAATCTTATCTTCTTCCTCTGCAATTTTAATAAGGAGGCCTTGAAGGGCGAGATCAAAGGAATCTGTGAAGTCTATATTCGAGTGACGAGGATCTGCGTATGTAAGGGAAGGAATCAACCCAATTACTTCCCTTCGCATCTTCTCTACTTCATCTACACCCAACGATAGCAGATGTTGCTCGATGCTCCGATTGGCAGTGCCCTGCACGCTCTCTTCTGGTATATATACCGAATACGAGCTTCGATTGTGGGGTAAATGCCATTTGTACTGCGTGTACGCCGAATGCTCTGTGAAAAAAACCGGAATGCAGCCTGCAAGCATTGAGTCAAATATAGAACGTCGCGTGAAGGAATCCCCCTGCGGTTGAAGGCAGAAGACGGACTCGGTGAAAAGTTTCAACACTTCCACGGGGTCGTGGCAGATACTCGGCCCTTGCTGGCATCTCAGCGTCTTACAGCGCGGAGACGAGGAACATTGCTTGAAGATGTGACCTCTGATTGACGCCTTATCGAGTCCTGGCCGAGGGGCGCCTGCAAAGGAGAAGAGGATTTGTCTTCTTTTGGATTTCATGCTCTTCTGCCACCGCTCTATCTCTGACCGCCTCCGGGGATGGAAATAGGAAGGATATGGGATCCCGTGCTGGTTCTTGTGCCACGGCTGAGCTTCGATTACAAGACTCGACATGTTCTTCACCTCCGGAAGAAGCAGAAGCTTATTGCCCCACGCGTTCGGCCTATCTCGCTCTCTCAGGAAATCCCAAGCAATCCGTCCCATAACCATGAAATGATCTCTGCCGTGCCTTTTCTTCCACTGGGGTTTACTCCTCAGAAACTCCACGAGTTCGATCCCGGCATGGTCCCTCTCTGTCAAATTGAGATCTCCGACATGCCTGGACATGTCGAATCCCGCATAGAAAGGAATGTAAAACGCCGTTGCTTCAGAGGGACGCGAAGTGAGGCATCGGTAGCGCTTCATCCTCTCGTGAAAAATCACCTCCGCTGTAAACTGATTGGTTGCGAACCATGAGCGCTCATCATGTGATTCTCCAGCCTCAGGACCGCCCTGTTTCCCCCACTGTAATGGCTGCCCCAGCCCTGAGTTGGCGATATGCGGACACATATTCGTCCACACACTCAAATTCTGGCATTCTGTCAAAAGAAGGTCGTTGAATTTCGAGGGCAGATTGTACATGTAAACATACCTGCCACTGCAGTCTCCTGATGCCGATTGCTGTAATCCCCAGAGCAATTCCGTCTGATCAGTATCCACCGATAGCCTGTTTGTATCCTTCGTCAGCGTGTGTCCTTTGGTAGCAAGACTGACTTCTTGCTGCTGCGTCGTCAGTAAATCGGCCACGGTTAAATCACTTCTAAATCGATCTGTCCCTGCAAAATCTGTAAAGAACGCTGCCAACATAACAATCCACCAAATAGAAGAGCATAGAATAATACAGCACAATATGTCCTGAAAATTCTGCTTTCCCATGCTTCCGGAATTGCGATGCAGAATAGTTACTGTGGCTGTGGTTGGTTGGAAATTGTGTTTATTCCTTTGCAGATGCTACTTTTTCAAAGTTATGCGGGACAACCAATGTCGCGTCACATTTGTCAAATGAGGACGAAGTTGCCTCCAACCCGAAATATTTAATATGATGGTGTAATATTTTGAAAGGTGTTTTCATAAGCAGTAGTCTATAACGCGACTTTTTGAAAGCTTTTCCGGCGGATTTCTCCGGTCAAAATCCGGCAGCAATTCATTGGAATTCCAAGTTTGATAGCTAGTTTCTGCACAATCAATGGCTCCCAGGGGTTTTTCAGGGCGCTGAATCCAAATATGCAGTTAAAAAACCATTCTAACTGCTTAAAAATCAAGATTTAACCTCATTTTTTCCACCGGATTCCGTCACCGGAATCTCAAAAAGTCGCATTATAGACAACTCCTTTTCATAAACGCGTATTGTTCAAATTTTTCAGCAAAATAATGGAAATTGGTATGATTTTGTTGAATTTTTCAGCAAAATAATGGAAATTGGTATGATTTTGTAGAGTGTTTTCATAATAGTTCAAATTTGTTTTTAAAACCATAGAAATTTTTGTATGATTTTGTTAAAATTCAGTGGAAGTTTCTGGAATATTGGTTAGGGTGGTGAAGATTTAAGATTGTAGACGGGAGACGTTTCTTTATGCCGTTGAATCTATTTTTATTATCAAAAATAATATTCAAACAAATATTATTCAACATTAAAAATAAAATAAGATTCGAACAAGGATTATATACCATTAAAAATAAAATTCAAATAAAATTGTATATTGAATTTTTATGATTCGAACAAGGATTATATACCATTAAAAATAAAATTCAAATAAAATTGTATATTGAATTTTTATGGAAATATTGGTTAGGGTGGTGAATCTACCATTAAAAATAAAATTGTATATTGAAAATTTTTTGGAAATATTAGTTATAGTGGTGAAGATTTAAGACTGTAAATGGGAGACTTTTTTTTATGCGGTTGAATCTAGTTTTATTATCAAAAATAATATTCAAACAAATATTATTCAACATTAAAAATAAAATAATATTCAAACAAAAAATCTACCATTAAAAATAAAATTCAACATTAAAAATAAAATAAGATTCAAACAAAAAATCTACCATTAAAAATAAAATTCAAACAAAATTGTATGTTGAATTTTTTTTAATTAATATTGAATCCATTTTCACTATATTTTAAAAAAGTAATAATTAAATTAAAAAAAAATTACCAAATTGAATCCATTTTCACTATATTTTAGAAAAATAATAATTAAATTTAAAAAAATGGCCAAATTGAGACCTCGGGACAAAACTCCTTTCATAAATCAATATGATATACGGATTTGTGTTTAATTACTAGCTGTCATTATTTTTATTTTTTAATTAAAAAATAATAATAATAAATTAGATTAATAAATTTGTATTTTATTATTTTGCGTTAATTATTTACAAGTAAATTAAAAAAAAATCATTAATATTATAATTAATTTCATATATTATAATATATTTATAATCAGAATAAATAATAAATATATATTATAATATATAATATATTATATATATAAAATAATAATAATAATAATAATGTATGAAAGAGGATATTTTTACTATCTTCAAAGTCTAGGCTTTAGCTTGATATTTCAGCCTATCCATATTTATATTGGGACTCATATGATATTAATACAATCTAGCTTTCTTCGTACTGAAAAAATGTTTATGTTCGCATGTAAAATTGGGATTTTACAAAGTACTTTCAAGTCTATTAAGAGGTGTTGATTCAACAATTGTTCTGCTTTCCTTCTATAAGAGTTTTCACTGTTGTTCTAAGAAAAATTTATCATTCCAAAGATCCTATAGCTATATACTAGACACAACTATAAAAGTAAATATTTATATTTGAAGTGTGTCATTCAAAAACAGTATGTAAATCTAGAGAGAGTACAAATTAAACATCCATGCGTTGAACTGCTAAGCTCCAAGCCAGTGGATACTTCCTCACTGCTCCTGTTCATATCCAACCCCGTCAGTGGATACTTCTTCATTTCTCCTCTTCAGATCCAACCCCGTAGAGTCTTCTTCATTATTCTTCTCCTCTCCTCCATCTTGAACTTCAATTGCTGAATTTGTTGCAACGTATCCACCTCATCTTCCAATTGGCGAATTTGTTACTTCGTCTCCAATTGTCGCTCCTGCATGGCCAGATTCTCTTGTTGATGGATTGAACCCTACAACATTGCCAACCCTTCCTATATCTCCAAGTGATCTTGCACATATTTATTGCAAGCCAGCCTATTACTACCTTCGTCCTCAAAATTTCCAACCCTTGCCCCCCCTGTCCTAAGCCTGCGACAACCCCATGAGCCCGACAGGGAGCTATCACAACGTTGTGCACACCCATATCTATCTTCATAATACCTATGGCTAGCTTCTCCAGGACCCCACTATCACGCCCTCCCGACTCCAGGGTACCCATGATCCACCGCTCCAGGAACCCACCATCTTCCAAACCGTCCTCCAAATCTAAAGAGCCCTCGAGGTTCTGTTCCAAAACCCCCTCCCAGTCAAGTATACTATCAACACTAAGACTAGTAAACTTCACACTAGTGGTTGCACTTAGACATGCAGCCCTATGTATATCAACACTCAAATAATCCTTGAGATTTTGTTCCAAAACCCCCTCCTAGTCAAGCAAGCTAACAACACTCAAACCAGGCACTCCATAAATCGCCTTGAGATCCTGCACTACAACCCATACGCATCAACTAATACTCAAAGACCTTAGCTTCAGCCACCAGGCCTTCACATAGGCCACTTGAGCAAATAAAAACCTTAAACCATAAAACTGAACATACTTTTATTCCTTAAATAGCAAATGCAGGACTATGTGATGATGCAATACAGTGGAGTGGTACTGTTGGAGCTGTAATCCCAATGAACCTCCATAAATTCTCAGTAATCTGCCAATATTTCCCAACTCTACTCCTTGTCCATCATTCTCTTCCAAACCTTCCTCCCACGAGCGATAAAAGTGTTTCTGAGCACGAGAATTAATTGTTGCTTTGAATTCCCCATTAACGTGTCATCGCTAGAGATGGTGCACCGGCCTTTGCACCAAGATCCTGGGCGTGGGGGATGGACACTCACACTTTGTAATCTACTAGGCACAAGTGTTGTACCACAATGATGAACATAGACACGTTGTGGCCCCAAGTAGAGGAAGCCCATGCCACGAGGCTCAAGGACAGGCTAGGTCCCGCATGGAGTGATGTGAGGGGCCAAGGTGCAGGGGGATGAAGGAATCGAGAGAGGGGAACATAACTGAGAGGAGGGGAGGAGGGATTAAACAAGAGAAGGGTATAGTAAGAAAAGAGGGGGTAGAATGGTAGAGGATAGGGATAGGAGTGTTAAACAGGAAAAAGGGGAAATGGAGGGAGGGGAAGCGCGGTCAAAAATAGAGGGAGAGCGAAGGGGGGTGCGGGGAACTTATAGGCTAACTTAAAATGCATAATCCAAATTGCTAATACTTGCTAACTTCTTAGCTAGACCAAGAATGACTTCCTCAACCTAGAACGTGAAGCTCATGAATGCAATTAGGGGATGCAAATCAGTCCCTCGACCTCATTCACAATACTTCTTTCTTCACTCATCTGGCAGATATGGCTTACCTATTTATTGACTTCTTGATTATTCACTCTCAGAATATGAAAAAGGACACGAGATCGAAGGAGGGGATCATCCCTTGGGATCTCTTGGTAATTTGATTTAGGATAATGTTTTTTGTTGATGAAGTATAGTTCATATGCGTAATGATCAACATGGAGTCCCCATGGAGTCCCCTAAGACCTGGATTTTTTCAATGCCCTTCTTTTGAGCCAATATTAGACCTAGAAACAAGACATAAGCTTTTGCTTGGTTGTTTTCCTTCCTTCCAAGCCCCATGCATATCTATCTTGGATGATTCCTTGAGGATTAATGAGAATTCCTCCCCTTCTTGCCAGCCCAATTTAATACATTAATATTAATTAACAATTTAGTTTATATTATTAAATTATATTTAATAAAAAATATAAATAGTATAATAAAAACAAAATAAGAGTTGTGTATTGAGGTGGCAAATTTGCTTTGACATTAGAACATAGTTAAAATAAGACTTTTTTCTCTCAAAAATCTAACCGTAATCATGTTTTTTTATGGTGAAAATAGATTCAGCACCATCAAAAACCCATAAAACACTCAAACTCTTGAAACTTAACAACTATAACCCAGATTTCTCAAATTATTTTGTTAAAATTTCTATTATTTCAAAACAAATTAACTAGAAAAAACCAAACTCAGAACAACAATTTTACCTCTCTTAAAAAAATCGTTTTTCATTTTCAATGATGTTTCGATGATCCCCACAAGCATCGCTGATACTTATCATACCATTCTATCAGTTCCTTGAGAGCATTTAGGAAATATAGCTTTTGTCTGTGGGGTCAAAAGGCATTTGAAATTTTCGGCATAGTGACCGAATTTATTAAATATTAAAAATAAAATAAAATAATTATAAAATTTGAATCTCATACATAATTTTGATACGTAATGATTGGTATCTTAATACATAATTGTAACAAAAGATAAATTAATTTAAATATATTAATCTTAAATATTATATAGATTTAAAAAGAGAGGCATCCGATAGTTATAATAGATTCTTGATTGAGAATCACTTAAAGCAGCCATCACCGTCAACAGACGATCAACTTTTATGAGCAACATGTGATCGATTGACATGGAATGCTTTACTTTTTTTAACCTTGCCATCACTGGTGGGACACAAACGCCTCTTGAGAGATCTGCAAAGCTGTAGCAATCAGCGACCACACTGTGTCGTTAATCTCCATACTTTACAATGAGATTTAACCTTAATCAAATCATATTTACACAATAATAGAATAACAATATATTTTTACAAATAGTTCAAATTTTGAATAAATTTTGACATATATTTAATTATTAATATGTAACAATTAATCCTGAATTGACGGTGAATGGATGCATTGTTAAAGTAGTCTTTATAACAGATTATTGGTTCAAATCCCCGAGAGTGTTTAAGTAGCATTATATAAAAAAAAATGACAATTAAAAATGTGTTAATTCTGATTTTTCCTGATAATATATTTTAATTGTACTTCAATTTACCCATCAAATTTACTAATTTTCACTCCTCCCACCCATCTTCACAATTTCAACAAAATATCGTAACAATTTTACTAATATTTTGACTATATTTAACGGGCAAGTGATACACCCGTCAAATTCCATCCCTGATCGTACCCTGCTGGACTCCATGAAAAGCCATAAAAAAACATGGAAGTCCCTTCCCCACGGTAAAATTAAATGAATAAGATAATGGCGTGGTCCGTACAGTGATGTGTGGTTTGACCGTAAGTCATATGGGCGAAGCCCGGGGAGACCGAAGTTCAAACCTCATTGAGTACAATGACCTGCTGTGGTGGCGGCTAGAGGGGCGGATTCCCCTTTCCCGTTGAGTCTGCTCTTGTTAAAATCATAGGAACTTGGTATACCCGACTTGCAGGTGAGACCGAAGTTCAAACCTCATTGAGTACAATGCCCTGCTGTGGTGGCGGCTAGAGGGGCGGATTCCCCTTTCCCGTTGAGTCTGTTCTTGCTAAAATCATAGGAACTTGGTATACCCGACTTGCAGGTGAGACCGAATTTCAAACCTCATTGAGTACAATGACCTGCTGTGGTGGCGGCTAAAGGGGCGGATTCCCCTTTCCCGTTGAGTCTGCTCTTGCTAAAATCATAGGAACTTGGTATACCCAACTTGCAGGTGGTTGGTTACGCCCTTGGTGTTATAGTGGCAGCTATGAGGTTTGATCCTGGGTCTCCTCTAGATTAGGCCTAGCAGTTACCGATTCACCATATGCCTAAAAAAAAGAAAAAGAGAATGGCGTGGTCCACTTCAACTATTGTAACGTAATTAATGTTATATTAACGTAATTAATGTTATATTAGTTGGCCACATGTCTGCTCTTTGACCGCACATTGCTCCTCCTTCGGCGGTTCCTTTTGGTTTTTATAGACCCTTGATCTTCTTCCTGTGCAATTTCATTAACCACACCTTGAATCGCGAGGTCCAACGAATCTTGATATCTAAAGTGGAGACCCGACAACCCAATTACTACCCTTAGCATCCTCTCTACTTTGCACGTTAAGGGAGCTGTTATACATTTTATATTTATTTTTATTTATCCATTAATTATAAATACCATTAAATAAATTAAATTTTAATTAATTATTATTATAGTTATATAAATTAAATGATTTATAAGTATTATTATTAATCCAACTACTTATATATTATTCAAAATATTTATGTTTAATTGATGTAATGTAAATATTTTTGTAAAAGAAATATGGGTTGAGTTATGAGACATAGATTCCAAAGAATGAGAAAGGTAATTCATTGGGATTTGAATTGTTGTGACAACTAAAGAGGCTCATAGGTATGCATTCTAAACGAGTTCGAGCATGCCATTGAGAGGAGGTTAGACAATAGGATAAAGGCCATATTTCTTTGGAGGAACAGACAAGCAAGAGAGGACAATATCGCTGAGTTGTTATGCCACAACACATAAGCAAAGAGCAGGTTGTTGTGTTGCAATTAAAAAAACAAGAAAGGGGGAGACGTGGCATGACCCTATAGGCGAGGGAGTTTTACACAGCCTATCAAAAAATATGGGAAGAACCGCCATGGATGAGAGGAAAAAGGAGGACACATTCGAGCAGAGAGAGAAAAAAAGGGAGAGGAGTGTAGTAGAAACAAGGAGGACACAATTTTCGGTTGGCAAGGAGTGAGGGAGGAAATCATTCTACGTGGGGAAGAAATTGTCTCTTGAGTCCCCAGTAGCTATAAGGTGGAGATGGTGATTCTCAACAAGTCATAAAGGGTTGGGGTGGAGGAATTATTCCTAGAAAAGTTCATGGGGGATTTCTAGATGGCTTCCTCGCTATGTGTTTGATTTTGTTGTGTTCTGGAGTCTCCAAGTCAGGTGGAGACAATGAGTCTCTAAGTTCCTTGTGTTTTCACTGCTTGCAACTCAGTTGGAGGGTGGAGGGGGAGAGGCCTCTAAAGTCCCTGAAGTAACTGAAGATTGTGTTCAATCTTTTAAGCAAAAGATCCCTCAACTATCTATGGTTGGGTTAAGAGTCATAGTCCCCATACTCAGTTGCCCATAACTCATAAGGTAAGTGTTTCTCATGTATTTCCTATGTTAGTGAATGAACCTTGTATTTTTTATTTGAAATGCTTTCATTAGTACATGAGACATGGTCATGTAACTCTTATCTACACAATTGACTCGTGTGTTGTGTTATTGTTTTAAAGGTGTTGTGATAACATGTGAGAATGATGGCTAAGCATGAAATTATTTAGCATGAACTTTGTTCTTCCTTATTAATAAGTTGACTAAGTTAATTTCAAGGTTGCATTGCATGATGATGTTGCAAAGTAGAATATGGAGGATTTCCTCTCCTTTTATTCTTATTGACTTGGTGTAAGGCGCTCTTCAAGCCTTCAGTAATGCATTCCTTGATGTTGAATTCTAATGGGACGATGTTGCACTTGTGCATCACTGATTCATGGTTTCTTGTAATAGAAAGGAAAATATATTCTGATGTGGGTTACTCGTAATTTTGGGTCTACATCGATGATCCTAGGAAGGGGATTTAAATATAAATGCTCATCTTGATAATGTTTGTAAGAAGAATAGTTGATCTTCTTATGCTTGAAAGCTTTAAGGTTCTGAAGCATGTTTCTTTAGTATTATGGTTTCATAGGAATGCCTCCTTACATGAATTTAAATGAAAATTCCCTACTTAATGGTGTTGCATGAGGGATGGTTGGTTTTCTCTAGCTTGGAGGTTTAAAAGTTATGATGGATGGTCCTGATTATACGCGTTGGAACTTAGGTTCCTTCATGCAAAGTTGTGTAGTAAAATACATCCATGTGAGTGTAGGGAGCACTTGTTAAGATGATTGTATGTTTCTAGGACACTCAAATCCTTGTACAGTTTCTTAAAGGAATTGTTGAAGCTCTCTATTTGCAGTGAAGATATGAAATATAATGTTTTCCTATCTAAGATTTTATTAAGCCTCTATGTATTCCTGGGAGATTGGTGGAACTTGTGATTGACATGCATTGTGTTAACACTGAGTGTATGCCATGTGTATGGTTGTTACTAGTATAGTTGTGTGCTTAAGTTGTAATTAAGGAGATTGGCGAAGTCTCGTAAAGAGCACTAAAGTGCTTCCTTCAATCCACTGTGGTGATAATTCAAGTGGGAGAATCTCTTATGAAACCACCAAGTTCATCACCGTGTGGTAAAATCACACTCAGTCTAGCTACACATTGTGTATAGGAAAAAGAGTGATTCCCTTTGAAAACCACCAAATTCAAGGATAGTTATATAGCATCAATGATGTAAGTTTTGGTTAGAGACATCGTGACAGAGTGATGGGCATAGATTCTTTACAATTAGCTCAAGAAGAAGCCTTATTTCATTCTCTTAACCTTAACCTTCTATGGTTGATGCAGAATTTTATCATGGAGATGTTGTAGCGGCTACAACCACCCTCCAAAATTTTCCCTTAGCTTCGTTTTGGAGCCTCCCTACCAACCATCCTCAGAAGCATGTCTTGCACTATCAAGTACATGAACTTCATTTGTTTTCTAGCAGCATGACAACCTATGCATGATAGCTTGCTTCACTCTCCTCATAGGCTACTACTCCGTACTTGGTCCAGCTATTGGCTAAGCAGCTCCCTCAAGAAATTGCGCAATTCTGGAGAAGAACTAGTATTCCCTCCAAAAATTGTGCAAATCTAACTGGCAGCCTACTGGGCTTAGAAATTGTGTAATCCTATCAGTCAACCTTCCTAGTGAAAATTGTGCAATTTGGCCCAGCAGGACTGCTCAGCCCAGAAATTGTGCAATTTTGGGCAACAGTCAATTTCTCCTCCCAAAAATTATGAAATCCCTCTAGGCAGCGAGCCTAGCTCCCTCCCAGAAATGCGTAAATTTCTCCCTCATGCAAGCAGGCTGTTGCATGTGCCCTCGAGTTGACGGTTCCACCCAGGACCGAGAAAACTTGACTTGCATGCATGGGCTGATTTTTCTCGAAATAGAAAAAAACAACATGAAAAAAGCAATCCCTATATTTTAGGGAGTTATTTTTAGCAGTTAGAGGTTACATGCAAAGGTCCTTTTAGAAACATTCCTCCAAGTGTCACTTTTTCGTAGATTTGTGGCATGCTAATCTTGAGCCTCAACTTATTTATTAATTGATTCAGAGCTCATTCTTCACATCGATCTTGGAGCTCTAACATCCCACAACACTTTTAGGAGTTTTCGACACATCCAGCTCAGCTATTTCCGAGTAAGTTCGCTTAACTTGTCTTTTGCAGCATTTTTGTCACTTTTTGTGTTTTGGCTTGTGTGAGTGTTGTCTTCTTGATTTCTGTGAACGCTTGATATCATTTGCATGCATATCAGATTGTACTAGCAACGTTTCAATTTTCATTAGCATCTCACTATTGTCACATGCATGACACTGTTTTGCACGAACAGTTGCCGATTCAGTGACTCACTTCACTCACATGAATGTTGTTATGTTTTATGAATCTTGCATTCACTGTTTTCATACACAATCATTCACTCCTACCTACACTCAGTATCACCATGCATCCACATCTTCATTTTCTTTCAGTTGCCCGTCGATAGGTTTGGGAAAATTTGGCTTGGACTCCACCTCACCAAGGTAGCATTACGCAATGCTGAGAGGGAAGGCTATGCCTTCCTCCCAGAAAATGCGCATTTATGGGAAGTGACTATCCTCAAGTGTTGCCTTGTGCAATTCTGAGAAGTAGTGACTGTTGGCCCAAAAAATTGCGTAATGCAGTCCTTGGGCCTACAACACTTGCTAGCTAAAATTGCACATTGCGCTATCCCAACACCCAGCAGGCCAGTAAAGATTGTGCATTATGTAATTCCAGCAGTTAGCAAGCCTCCAAACAGTCTGGACTGCCTTTTGTGCAGTTTTGACAATCAATATCCCAGCCTCCTAGAGAAAATTGCTCAATCCCCAGTTTTGACAATCAATCCCCAAGTATGTTTCATGTCATTCCTCAAGTTTTCTTTGGTTTTAGCTGACAAATTTCTTTCCATGCATGTCTCCATGTCTCTACATCTAGCAAGTGTTCATCTTCCTCTCAACATTTCAGGATCAATGGCCTTTAAGAGGGCAGGATCAAAGGACACCAACGAAATTGCAACTAGAGCGGCAATTGAGCGAGTGTCTAGGAGTTTACTGATCTATGAAGACACCAAGCTGTTTGTAGACAAGGACATCAATCTAGAACGGCAAGAGGTCATTTATGATTTCTCAGGCACATTTTAGGAAGACCTCGAAGACCACCAAGTCTATGTGAACATCCACAAGTCCAGCTTGTACCGGATTGCATGCAGGTATCTCACATTCCCATGCGTGGACATGATACATTGGATAGTCTCGCACACTAAGCCTGAGATGATGACATTGAGCAGTGTCAGCGTGATAGATATTTCTACCTTTAGGGCACATGATTACCAACAGATGTACCATATTTTGAAGCCAGTGATCACCATGGAGACACTCTTCAACATACCCAGCAAAAATGCCAACTCCAGGGATATCTTGAAGAACTAGGTAAAGGAGACGACCAAATTTAGGATGAAACACAACTAGGTTTACAAGACGAAGATATTGTGAATGGCGTATCAATACTTGTCCATATTTTCATATCACATGTATGGCCAAGATAGCACAGAGACCTTCCCACAGACTTGGGTGATTGCATTGGACCAACTGGCTAGTGAAGGCAAATCATGCAATTGGTTTAACATGTTGCCTCAGAGGCTGAGGGAACAGGTAAAAAGAGATCAGTAGTTTCCCAAAGGTTAGCAAGAAGAAATCTACATTGCTTACATCTTGGATTCTCTGCGCCTGTAAGGATTTCTCAGGCTTGAAGTGGGCATGGACATGGACGAAGACCTTTGTGAATACTTATTGTAAAATGTTCTTTGAATGTAGCTTCAGAGGATTCATCACATAGATGTTAGATAATTTTGTCACCATGATTTACAAGATGATATTTGAGTAGGATCCACCTTGCATGTCGAAGGCAGCAATGGAGGCACTGATCAATATAGCAGATTGGTATGCCTCACCATCCAACACCTTCATACAGATGTATAGCACGGAGGAGCCTCCGCATGTTTTGCCAAAGTTTTCCATGGACAAACTTGTCATGCAAGAAGTATCATACCACATCTCGGTAGGATTGTCAGCTAGGGTACACCAGAAGAAGAAGGCACATTGGCCCGCTCTTTCATTGCAGATCGAGTTATATGAGATAAATAATTTCAATCATGTGGATGTCAAAGTAGAGGAGATCAAGAAATATCCTTTGGACACCTGAAGCTACAATCCATATGACCCGCATTGTTTTGAAAAAGATCACTGCGTGAGAGTATAGTTTCAGTGGATCCACGGGGCATGTCATTGGGTGGAGGAAGACCCATGAATATATTGTTACAGCTTCTCCAGGCCCAATGAACTGGTCAACATCATTGTGGAATGGTTAGCAAAGAAGCGTCAAGGAGAGCACTAGTAGCAGCAGCAGAGGTGAACATATTGGTGCGCGACAAAGGCAAGAGGAAGATTGTTGACAACGCGAAGGCGAAAAAAGCTACAAGGTCAGAGCAGACCCATTTGTGCAGAAAGAAGCTTTAGCAATAGAGGCAAAGAGGAAACGACACCACAGGAGGAACGCGTAAAGGCAGAGAGAAAAATGGAGAATGGATGAAACAGAGAAGGAGTTGCATGAGTTAAAGGAGCAACTCCGGAAGGAACAAGAGCTGTGTAGACACGAGAAGGAAGCGCAACAAGAACAAGTACAACGGGTGGCGCAACATGTACAGACAGATGAAACTATGCCCATACATGTATTCCACTCATCCGAACAGCTAGCACCAAGTAGATAGGGTGAGCAGTTGCAGAGCAAGACTTCACTCAAGATATTGAACAAGCACTTGAGAAGATGGATATGGATATGGAGCAACAAGAGTTAGATCAAGACATCGACCTCATGCCTTACCACTAAGAGGTCAACCCACCAACTTCATCGGATCTGGAAGCAGAGCAAGTCCCATGTGACCAAGGAGATATTTAGATCCTTGAAGACAATCTGGAAGGAGAGATGCACAACATAACATTTGACGAGTCACAACATAGAGTTGTGGAATATCGCAGAGTGTCTACTCCGAATGATAACACATCTCATGTGCAGTTTGAGGGATGAGTGATCATGTATGGCGTGCGCAAGCATCCAACAACATTGGCCGATGCTACCAGAGCATATGCCAAAGCCACTAGCCCGAGTGTTTGCTTCCTCATAGCAGATAACGAGTGAATCGCTAAGGAGTTGCAGACGACCAAGCAAGGAGGAGAACTGGTTAGAAAATATGCCTGAGCTTAGTTGAAGAAGGAAATACTAGATGAAGTATTGTCCCTAGAGTCAGTCATGTAGGCATTGTATTCCAATTTTGGCACCATGCATAAAGCAGATGTCCATCTCAACGGTTGGCAGCAACGATGTGCTAGGAGAGCACGTATCTTGTCAAACGTGCATACTGTTGTTGACTACATGAAAACATGGAAAAGGAGATACAAGGGAGCCCCATTACACTTGCCCAAGATGATGAAGCCCAGAGCGGTCGAGCTGAAGGCACGCATCTTGAGTCCGAGCCGAAATAATGAAAACCTCTCGTAGCTCATCACTAGTCTACAAGCTTCCCATGCATGGGTATTCAGGAGTATGGATGTTTTTGTGTGCGCACACACGATCCCATCTATTGAGACCCTCACCCAGGCAAAGACTACTGGAGCTTGACTTGTACTTTGATGAGTTGATGCACATATCGAGTAGCGTAGACTTGGTGATCAGTGAAGACACCATGCATCAGTATGTCGTTGGTCTGACCGCGCTCAAGAAAATGATGCACATGCTATCAGACGAGTTGGACAGAGTTTCCCAAGAACTGTACCTAGATGTAATGGAGACAAGAGTCCGTTTCCATAAAGATGTCATCATAGAGTACACGGACACTACTGCGGACTACCACGCTTGGCATCAGTTTTCCATTGTCGACCATCGTGAGGATGTCGAAGAGTTTGTATTCCCATAGCTTTCTGAGTCATAGTGGTGTCTTGCATGGCTTTCTTAAGCCTATTTTGTCTCACATGGGTACATGTGCAGATTGTATATAATGTCTTGTCAAGTGAAAGTTCAAGTGTCGATAGTTGGATGTAACACTCATAAAGTAGATGAAGAGTCATGAGTATAGGTGAACAGTCACAAAGGGGAATGTCAAGGGCCACCCCAAACTTTGCTATATATAGTCCCTCATAACTCATTGTAGAGGCTTTTGGTTAGCCAAGCTTCCAATAGGAGTATCATAGAGAAAGCTTGGAGAGTATTTTAACGAGCCTTGGCTTCTCCAATGTGTAGAGCTAGTATATCTCTTTGGAGGAGAAGGCGGCAGTGACTGTAACATTCCGCTATCGGATCTAATGGTTGGTCATGGTTGTATTGTATGACTGGAACTTTCACTTCTAAATATAACAGAGCCAACACGTTTCATGCATATATCGTAGTTTATTTCAACTATCTTTTTTACTCTGAATGAGATATGTATATGTTTTCTTATGTATGCATGTATACCTTTCCTATATAAGTATGTATGAATCTTATTGAAATATGTTGTTGGTTTTTCTCTTGATTTAAATAAGCAAGCAGCACCTATGGCAAAGGCACTGGCACCTCCTTAACTATCACTTTGGATTGCTAGTTCACTTGTCTTCTAGTTTGTGATGCATATTTGCTTGTGTGTTCCCTTATTAACTCTATGCTTTCACAGGTTTCCAAGGGCTACACTCACCTCACCCTCTGTGTGTTAAAACTGCTCATGCACCTTCCTTTACTTGTTGCATATGCCACACCCTTGCTACCAATAAGGACATATTACTTGCCTCTATGTGCAACCACAGTCAAGGCGATACCATAAGACCCACTGTTGGGACTCCTACACCAAGCGGTCTGAGGTCTAGTTGGGACTTCCCACCGAGGAGATCCCCTGAAATGTTGGCAGGTCTAGCACCATTAACATTTCTTGCGCTAGGAGGGCCAAATGGAAAGTTATGTCCTCTCATCTTGTTTTGAACCTTTGCACATCTATCATGGATTCTATTACACTCATCCCTCCATGATGTGTTTTGCATGTCGAACCTATCAACATCACAAGGGAGTTTTTTCATCTCTTGTTTGAATTCACGTATGATGGTGAAGGCGAAGTAGCCTAGCCTGAGTATTTAGAAGACTTATATGTATTCCTTGAGAATGCAGATGAGTTCTATGGAGAAGAGGTCAATTTGCTACTTTCAAACTCACTTCGTGAATCACCACAGTGGTGGTGTTTTAGTTTGCCTCCTCGTAGTGTAAACTCACTTGACCAGTTCTGTGATCTCATTGAATCTATTTTCCATCATTTTGATCCAGAACCTCTTGACCAAAAAATGTTACAACAACGGAAGGCCCCGCATGAATCTCCTATGGAATTTTGGGAACACTTGCATGTGTTACAGTTTCAAGCTTCAAAAATCCAGATGAAATTTCCACATCTTTGGGATAGATTCGAATATTGTCTTAACAAATTAGTCCATCCCAAGAAGAAGTTTGAGCCCAAGCCCCGCTTAGCATACTATGGTGATGGAGTTGCGCAATCACAGATGGACACAGTCACTATCAGAAGTGACTGTCTGTTGTCCCCTCATCAAATAGCTCCACCATGGTAGAGTGATGTGGGAGAGAAGGCACACACATCCGTTCAACTGTCACATCCTCCCAACATCACTTCTCTCAATTTTTTAGCATATTTGGTTGCGAAGTCCATGGGTTGTCACATGACTGTTTACCTCAACTTCCATATTTGTGTTCTGTTGATCCTCCGGATTTCATTGCCTTATGTTCTTCCGTCCCATACTCCACATTTGTTGTGAATGAGAGTCAATCTTTCAACGAAGTTGGTGTTGCACAACCAGCCTGCGTTGTCATTCATGAAGCGTATGACTGGGAGCTTGAGCATCAACACTCGGCGAAGGAGGATTTCCTTCTGTCCAAGCCTCCTTTATGTTTTCCTGACATCTTTAGTGAGTGTATCATCCATGATTTTTCATGTGTATCTATGTCTACAGATGCACCCATTGTTGATCATTTGAAGAACAAACCAGATGTCAGTCCATCATCTGACAATGGAGAGGACAAATTATTCATTGAAAATCCACTTGATTTTTCATCTACTTTTTCTGGAAACATAGAGGGTGAATTTTTCTTCTTCTTATCTACCCCTTTGTTTGATTCATCAAATCATGAGGATGCCAATGAAATAATTGATTTTGTTGATCGTAGCTATCGTGACCTATTTACTCCCATATTCCATCACGATGATGATTCTATCGCAGTTGATTTTTCAAAGCCATCTATTTATGATGATCAATCCGTTGACAAAGTCAAAACCCCCCAGACTATCGAGGCACTTCAGCCCGAGCTAATGGTTATGTTAGGCCCTCGTTGTCCTGAGTTTGGTATCACTTCCGATCAGGAAATTGTTGAAACACCCAAGGCTCCTCATCACTCATCTATATGCATTGAATATCAATCTCACACACTGATCATACTTCTCCCACTTGAAATACACGATCCCATTGCTCATGCATTGGAGGAATCTTACATAGCAAGCACATGTGCACGACACAAGTTGTCTTTGTTTCTTTCGTTTTCTTGCATGTCACAGTGAAGAGTATGCATATGCTTAATAGCTGCATTTAGTATCCCACAACAACATGAATAAGTCCATGAATTTCATGTCATTCACTTGCACTCACATATGTTCTGTGGACACATTTAAACTTGGAGTGTGTTTGTCTTCATTTTTATATCTTTCATGTTTGCTGGTTTGCATAGTTGTTTTGTTTGCGAAACATGCCTTCACCAAAATGGGTCAACCAATGCACTGGTGGCTGCATTGGAAGTATGACTTCACGTGATCAGGCCCATGCACCACTAGCTTTGGAGTAGGAGTAGTGTTTTATTTTGGTTTGCTTTCTTGCATGATTTTTTTCTTACTTGATTTACATGTTTGTTCGTTTTCTTGCTTGTTTTCTTACTTTCTTTTCTTTCGCTTTTACTTCTCCTTTCAATTTGTTTCATTGTCTGTTTGCTTGTTTATGCTCATAGGTTAGTTTCACATGAGACCGTGTGCGACTCTTGAAACAAGCTGGGTAAAGTGCAAGAGGACTTGTGCATTTATCAATACTTGGCTATCTATTGTATGACCTATGTATGAAGAAATTGTTATCTTTAGTCCATGGAAAATATGTACTATTCTAATTGAGCCTTGGTGAAAACACAACGCTTGTGCGCTAACTAGTGTCACCCACTCTAGTCGACTGTTTTTGGGTTAGCCCTTGGCAGCTCGGTAAAGTAGAGTAAGGTGAGGGGGAAAACCTTAATAGACACGTCAGAGGTATATATAAACTACTTCTCTGAAGGAACAATCTCTTCTGTTCTTAGTAAGTCAGGATCCATCTTCCGCCTGTAAAATGAATAAGTTCTATGCACAGTTATGAAAATGAAAAATGAATAAGGTGAAATAAGATAAAGGCTTCCTGCGTAGAGAGGTAATGCAAGTAACTCCACCAGGGTAGTGACCAGGCTCGCTTGCAACGAAGCGCTGCTTGTGTTTCTGCGTGACTTCATCGGGGTACTATCCAAGCCTACTGGCAGTAGAGCAACACCAGAGATGAAACTAAAACTATGATGACTATACTGCTTTTGCACCAATATACCCCTCATCCCCAATCAAAACAAATGTGTGTCGACCAACCAGGAGCTTGGCAGTTGCTACATCTTATAATCAAGTAAGTGTGGAAACCAAGACGAATGAAGAACTGAACAATATTCCAGAGGTGTTAGACTTTCTTTCCATGAACAAGGTTCATTTAGAGAGCTGGATTTATACCAGTGTGTCGCCAAGTGTTGTAGTGACTACAACCACCCTCCAAAATTTTTCCTTACCTTTATTTTGGAACCTCCCTACCAACCATCCTCACCAGCATGTCTTGCATCATCAAGTACATGAGCTTCATTGGTTTTCTACCAGCAAGATAGCTTGTGCATGATATCTTGCTTCACTCCCCTCACAGGCTGCTACTCCAGACTTGGTCCAGCTACTGGTTGAGCAGCTTCCTCAAGAAATTGCGCAATTCTGGAGGGGAACCAATCTTCCCTACTGGGCTCAAAAATTGCACAATCCTGTTAGTCAACCTTCCCAGTGAAAATTGCGCAATCTGGCCCAGCAGGACTACTCAACCAAAAATTTGTGCTATTCTAGTTAGAAGTTAGTTGCTCCTCCTAGAATTTTGCAATCCCTCTGGGTAGCCAGCCCAACTCCCTTCGAGAAATGCAAAAATTTCTCCCTCGGGTAAGCAAGTTGTTGCATGTTCCCTTGGGTTGACCGGTTCCACATGGGATCAAGAAAACTTGACTTGCATGCATGGGCTACTTTTTCCCAAAATAGTAAAAAGAAACATGCAAAAAGCATCCCTAGATTTTAGGGAGCTATTTTTAGCAGCTAGAGGTTACATGCAAACATCATTTTACAAACATCCCTCCAAGTGTCACTTTTTCCTAGATTTGTGGCATGCGCATCATGAGCCCCAAAATTATTTATTCGATGCTTCAGAGCTCATTCTTCACATCGATCTTGGAGCTTTGACATCCCACAACACATCTAGGAGTTTTCGACACATCCAGCTTAGCTATTTCTGTGTAAGTCCGCTTAACTTGTATTTTGCAACATTTTTGTCGCTTTTGGTGTTTTGGCTTGTGTGAGTGTTGTCTGCTTTATTTCTATGAACGCTTGTTGTCGTTTGCATGCATATTAGCTTGTGCTAGCACTGTTTCAATTTTTGTTAGCATTTCACTGTTGTCGTATGCATGACATTGGTTTGCGTGAAAAACCATTGATTCGGCAACTCGCTTAACACACATGCATGTTGTTCTATTTTATAAATATTGAATTCACTGTTTGCATGCACGATCATTCACTCCTACCTACAATCAGTATCACCATGCATCCACATCTTCATTTTCTTTCAGTTGCCCGTCGGCGGGTCTAGGTAACCTTGGCCTGGACTCCGCCTCACCAAGACAATATTGCATAATCCTGAGAGGGAAGGCTATGCCTTCCTCCGAGAAAATGCACATTTTTTACCAGTGACTATCCTCTAGTCTTGCCTTGTGCAATTCTGAGAGGCAGTGATTGTTGGCCCAGAAAATTGCGCAATGCATTGCCTGGGCTTGCAACGCTTGCCACCTGAAATTGCACATTGCACAATCCCAACACCCAACAGGCCAATATGGCTTACACATTGGACAATTCTAGCATCCAGTCAGGCTCTAGATAGTTGGAGTTCCTCTTGCAAGGTTTCGGCAGTCAGTCTCCCGACCTCCCAGATAAAATTGTGCAATCCTTGCCAGCCAATCCCCAAGTATGTTGCATGTCATTCCTCAAGTTTGCTTTGGTTTTAGCTTAAACGTTTCTTGCCATGCATGTCACCACATCTCCAGATCTAGTAGGTTTTCATCCTCCTCTTAGTAGTTCAGGATCAATGGTCTCCAAGGGAGCAAGATCAAAGGACACTGACGAAAGCACAACTGGAGCGACAGTTGAGCAAGTGTCTACGAGTTTGCCAATCTATGAAGACATCAAGTTGATCATAGATAAGGACATCAAGTTGAAATGGAAAGAGGTCAATGATGCTTTCTCAAGCACATTTGGCGAATATCTCTAATACCACTAAGTCTATGTGAACATCCACAAGTCTGACTTGTACCAGATTGCATCCAAGTATCCTGCATTCCCATGTGCGGACATGATATGTTGGATCGTCTCGCACACTGATCCTGAGATGATGACATTGAGTAGTGTCAGCAAGATAGAGATTTCTACCTTCAAGGCAGATGATTACCAGGAGATGTACCATATGTCGAAGCTAGTGATCACCATGGAGACACCCTTCAACATACCCAATAGCAATGCCAACTCCAAGAATATCTTGAAGAATTGGATAAAGGAGCTGCCAAATTCAAGGTGACACCCAACCAGGTTTATAATATGAAGATACTGTGGAAGGTGTATCAATACTTGGTCATATTTTCATGTCACCTGTATGGCCAAGAGAGTACAGATACATTCCCGCAGAGTTGGGTGATCGCATTGGACCAACTAGACAATGAAGGAAAAGCATGCAATTAGCCTGACATGTTGGTTCATAAGCTAAAGAAACAGGTATCAAGAGCTTGGAAGCCACCCAAAGGTCAAAAAGTAGAAATCTACATGTCTTCTTACACCTTGGATGTAATATGTGCCCGTCAGGAGTTCCTGGGCTTGAAGTGGGCATGGACATCTGCGGAGACCTCTGTGAATAATTATTGTAAAATGTTCTCTGAATGCAGCTTCAAAGGAGTCATCACACAACTGTCAGAACATTTTGTCACCCCAGTGTACAAGATGATATTTGAGCAAGATCCACCTTGCATGTCGAAGGTAGCAATGGAGGCATTGATTGACATAGCAGAATCGTATGCCTCACTGGTCGCACCTTCATACGGATGTACAATGTGAAGAAGCCTCCACATGTTTTGTTGAAGTTTCGAAAGGACAAACTCGTCATGTAAGAAGTATCATACCATATCTCGGTAGGATAGTTAGCTAGGCTCCACCAGAAGAATAAAGCACCTTGGCCCACTCTTTCGTTGTGGATTATGTTATACGAGATACAAAATTTCAACCACGCGGATGTTGAAGCAGAGGAGATTAGGAAATATCCCTTCGACACTCGAAGCTACAATTTGTATGACCCACATTGTTTTGTAAAATATCACTGCACAAGAGTACAGTTTTAGTGGATCCACGGGGCATGTCCTTGGGCAAAGGAAGATCCATGGAGATATTGTTACAGCTTTTTGAAGCCCAACGAACCAGTCGACATCACTGTGGAACGGTTAGTGAACCAACATCCAAGAGAGCACTAGTAGTAGCAGCAAAGGTGAACATACTGACACATGACAAAGGCAAGAGGAAGATTGTCGAGGGCGTGGAGGCAAAACAAAGATGCAAGTTTAGAGTAGACCCACATGTGGAGAAAGAAAATTTGGTAATAGAGGTGAAGAAGCAACAACAAGACAGGAGGAACGTGCAAAGACAGAGAGAAAAACAGAGAATGGAGGAAATAGAGAAGGAGTTGCATGAGTTGAAGGAGAAACTCCAGAAGGAACAAGATTTGTGCAGAGAGGAGAAGGATAAAAATAATAGGTAGAATAGGGGGCGAACAGATGAAATTGCGGCCATTACGTAGTCGATTCATTCGAATAACTGACACCAAGAAGATAAGGTGAGCAATCGCAGGAGCAAGACTTCGCTCAAGAGATTGAACAAGCACTTGAGCAGATTGATACAGATATGGAGCAGCAAGAGTTAGAGCAAGACATCAACCTCACGTCTTACCATCAAGAGGTCAACCCATTGACTGCACTGGATCTGGAAGTGGAGCAAATCCAAAGTGAACAAGGAGATACTGAGATCCTTGGAGACAATCCGGAAGGAGGATGCTCAACATATCATTTGATGAGTCATAGCATAGAGTTGTGCAATGTTGCAAAGTCTCTACTCCAGATGACAACACATCTCCTGTACAGTTTGAGGAATGAGTGATCGTGTTTGATGTGCGTAAGCATCCAACAACATTGGCTAATTCTACCAGAGCATATTCCAGAGCCACTAGCTCAAGTGTTCGCTATCAGGAACACACATATGTTCAACTATCACATCTGCCCAACATCACTTCTCTCAATCTTTGCTCATATTTGGTTGTGAATCCCATGGGTTGTGACATGATTGTTTTACCCCAACCTCCATCTTTGTGTTCTCCTGATCCTCTGGATTGCACTATCTTATGTTCTTTTGTTCTGGACTCCACACTTGTGAACAAGGGTCAAGGTTTCGACGGAGTTGGTGTTGCACAACCAGCCTGCGCTATCATTCATGAAGAGTATGAATGGGAGCTTGAGCATCAAAACTCTATGAAGGAGGACTTCCTTCTGTCCAAGCCTCCTCCATTTTTTCCTGACATCATTGGTGAGTCTGTCATCCATGATTTTGAAGGTGTATCTCTGTCTATGGATGCACCCATTGTTGATTATTTGCAAAACACACCAATGTCAGTCCATCATCCGACAACAAAGAGGACAAATTATTCATCGAAAATCCACTTGATTTTTCATCTTCGTTTTCCAGAAACACAGAGGGTGAATTTTTCCGCTTCTCATCTACCCCTGTGTTTGATTCATCAGATCATAAGGATGTCGATGAAATCATTGATTTTGTTGATCGTAGTTGTCATGACATATTTACTCCCATATTCGATCACGATGATGATTCTATCGCAGTTGATTTTTCGAAGCCACCTGTTTATGATGATCTATTTGTCGACAAAGTCAAAAGCCCCTAGGCTGTCAAGGCACTTTAGCCCAAGCTGACGTTTATGTTAGGCCCTCGTTGTCCTGAGTTTGATTTCACTACTGATTAGGAAATTTTTAAAACACCCAAGGCTCCTCATCACTCATCTATATGCATTGAAGATCAATCTCACACATAGATAATACTTCCTTCAGTCGAACTACACAATCTCATCGCTCATGTGTTGGAGGAATATTATATAACAATCACACATGCACGACGCAAGTTGTCTTTGTTTCTTTCGTTTGATTGCATGTCACAGTCAAGAGTATGCATATGTTTAACAACTTCACGTAGTGTCACACAACACCGTGATAAGTCCATCGATTGCATGTCATGCACTTGCACTCACATATGTTCTGTGGACACATTTAAACTTGGAGTGTGTTTTTCTTCATTATTATATCTTTCATGTTTGCTGGTTTTGCACAGTTGTGTTGTTCGCGAACCATGCCTTCACCAAAATGGGTCGACCAATGCACTGATGGCTGCATTGGAAGTATCACTTCACATGATCAGGCCCATGTAGCATTACCTTAGGAGTAGGAGTAGTTTTTTCTTTTGGCTTGTTTGCTTGGATGCTTGTTATCTTATTTTCTTTACATGATTGTTCATTTGCTTATTTGTTTTCTTACTCAATTTTCTTTGACTTTGTTTTGTTGTCTGTTTTGTTGTATATGTTTGTAGGTTAGTTTCGCATGAGACCTTGTGACTCTTGAAACAAACTGGGTAAAGTGCAAGAGGACTTGTGCAGTTATCAATACTTGTTTATTTATTGTCTAGCCCCTGTATGAAGAACTTGTTATCTTTAGTCCATGATACGTCCATGGAAAATACGTATTGTTCGAAGTGAACCTTGGTGAAAACACAATGTTTGTGTGCTAACTAGTGTCACCTACTATAGTAAGTTGGTTTTGGGTTAACCCTTGGCAGCTTAGTTAAGTGGAGTAAGGTGAGGGGGAAAACCTTAACATGCATGTTAGAGGTATGTGTAAACTACTTCTTTGAAGGAAAAACCTCTTCTCCTCTCAATAATTTGGGATCCCTCTTCTGCCTCTGAAATGAATAAGTGTTATGTAAAGTTATGAAAATGAAAAATGAAAAATGAATAAGGCGAAAGAAGATAAAGGCTTCCTGTGCAAAGAGATGATGCAAATAACTTCGTCGGGGTACTAACCAGGCTCGCTCACATTGGAGCGATGCTTGTGTTCCTGCGTGACTCCGTCGAGGTACTATCCAGGCCTGTTGGCAACGGAACAACACCAAAGATGAAACTAAAACTCTAACGACTATATTTCTTATGCACCAATATACCCCTCATCCCCAATCGAAACAACTGTGCTGGATTGGCTTGGAATGTGTGTCAATCGACCAAGAGCTTGGTAGATGCTACATCTTACAATAAGCAAGTGTGGAAACCAAGACGAACAGAGAACTGAAAAATACTTCTAGAGGTGTTAGACTTGCTTTCCATGAACAAGGTACATTCATAGAGATAGAGTTCTACTAGTGTGTTGCCAAGTGTTGTAGCGACTACAACCAACCTCCAAAATTTTACCTTATCTTCGTTTTGGAGCCTCCCTACCAACCATCCTTAACAACATGTCTTGCACTGTCAAGTACATGAGCTTCATTGGTTTTCTAGCAGCATGACAGCCTCTGCATGATATCTTTTTTTAGTCCCATCACAGGCTACTACTCCAGACTTGGTCTAGCTACTGGCTGAGAAGCTCCCTCAAGAAACTGTGCAATTATGGAGGGGAACCAATCTTACCTCCAAAAATTTCGCAAATCTAAATGGCAGCCTACTCGGCTCAGAAATTGCACAATCATGTCATTCAACCTTCCCAGTGAAAACGCGCAATCTGGTCCAATAGGTGATCCGAATTTAAACAGGAACGCAATAAAATATAGAGATAACCATATACACAAAGATGTAGCGGAAATAATGTTTCATTTGATTAATGGAAAGTACTGAAATATGCTTACAACCGGAAATAGAAATAAACCAGCTAGGGCGATGGTAGCTTATCTCTGAGAAGAGATGTGTGGCTACATGCCTCTGAACTGTGTTACAATGAGGCTCGAAGGCCTATTTATTGTTGAGAAACAATGGAAAAACCCTTCACATTCCAAAACCAACCCTGGAAGATGAAACGCCAAATTGTGGGCCCCGTTTTTGGGTAAGTTGGTACATCAACTTCCCGGGGTCGCGAATTGGTCGTCTTATCTCCGTTTGACGCGCATGATAGCCCGTTGGAAAGATCTCTCTGAGGACTACGACCGAATAACCCTGGAAGATGAAACGCGAAATTGTGGGCCCCGTTTTTGGGTAAGTTGGTACATCAACTTCCCGGGGTCGCGAATTGGTCGTCTTATCTCCGTTTGACGCACATGATAGCCTGTTGGAAGGATCTCTCTGAGGACTGCGACAGAAAAGACGATTTTTATACAAAAAAAATTGCTGGCGGTAGATTTCCCAAAAAACGTCGTTTAGGGCCTCAAAACGGCTCCAGAAGTTTAGGACCCGAAAAACTGCTAAAAATAGTAAATTGTGCTATAATTAAGGAAACTGAAAAAAAACTGCATGAAGCACTGGAGGGGATCCAAGTCAAATTAGCGGGTGGCCACCAATATCCACCTGGATCAACATTATAATAGAAATAGCGTTAGTATAAGGTTTTATGTGTTAACATATATAACCAATGTTAAAGAGGGGAAGGTTATATATATGCAAATAAAGGGTTAATGAAGGTTTCAGAAGGGTGTATGTGTCCTGATAGTAACGATAGGAAGGATTTAAGGAAAGGCTTTAAATAAAGTCATATGTGAAGGTTTAAGGGGTGATAAAGACTCGATACATGCATATTGAAGGAAGGGTTAAACTATGTTGGGTTTTAATCAAACATTCCACATAGAGATTTATTAATGGGGCCTTAAACCTTATCAAATGAAGATTTTTTTTTTTTAAGACATGGTGAATCGGTAACTATCAAGCCTAATCCAGGGGAGACCCAAAATCAAACCTCATAGCTGCCACTATAACACCAAGAGTATAACTAAACACCTGTAAGTCGGGTATACTAATAACCTACGATTTTAGCAAGAGCAGACTCAGACGGTTTGGGGAGTCTGCCCCTCCAGCTGCCACCATAACAGGTCACTGTACTCCATGAGATTTGAACCTAGGTCTCCTGGGCTTCGCCCGAGAGGACCTACCGTCAAACTGCACATCACTGTACCTTATCAAATGAAGATTTGACTCCTTCGAGAGTTAAAATTCCTGGGACAAACAACTATATGCATAGACATATGCATATTATGGGTAAAGCAGGGGTAACCCTGCGTCAATTGGTATCAAAGCAACTTAAAGCTCTTTGAAGAAACGTATAACAGAGTTATGTTTTAAGACGTTTGTGTAGGCAAGAGGAGATCAAATTTTAATCTGATAAATAGCAAGCACACAGAGATGAAGTGCAACAGAACTTGCAGATGCAAGGAGGTAGAGAACAATCCATTCAAAGTGCAGGAGAATGGTGGAACAAGATCATGCAAATATCTTGAAAGGTGAAATTACATGTTTTGTTTTGATTTGATTTGAATATTGGAGAATGTGTGGTTTTTATATTGATACACTGGTAACAGCACAAGAAGATGAGAAGGTTGCAACAATCTAGAGCGAGCAGTACCCAATTGGTTCAAGAGGAAAGAACCAAAGAAATACTAATAGACTGAGCTCAAAGGAGAGAAGCTTGGTGAGGCATATGTAGCAAGAAGGAGACTTGTTACTATAGAGGTAGTGTTTCAACTCACAAAGGCAATTCCACAAAAGATGTGGGTAGAATTTCTAAAGTATGAAGGAAGCTGGTAAGACTTTCTGAGTGAAAGAAGAGGTGGTCAGATTCTAGTATTTCAATTGTGATTGAAATACAAAAGGACAGTTGTGTTCTTAAAAGGTGCAATTGAGTTGAAGCCTAGAAGGAGTAAAGAGAAGTGCTCAAAGGAGGTTCCAGAGGTAGAGAACCAAGTACTTGCCAAAAGACCAAGTACAGAGGAAAGCTTGGTGAGGTAAGTTGCAACAAGGAGGACTTGTTGTTTTAGAGGCTTTAGTACAACACATAGTGAGTGTGAGGAACTCATAAGAGATAGAGAAGAAGATGACTACTGATAGTCATAGCAGAGATTTTGAAGAATGCCACAGTAGAAGAAAGATGAAGAAAGAGGTTGCCAAGGAAAATGGCAAGAGGATGAGTCAAGAGGAGATTGACAAGGAAATTGCAGAGATAAAATAACAACTCAATGTATTGAGGATGATACTTGAGGAAAACCAAAAACAAGGTTGGGCCTTGAGGAAAAAGGCAGTGAAGTGGTCTAAGCTACATAGAAGGCTACAACATAAGCAAGTAAAGTGGCAGGGGGAAGAACTCAGAGAGGCTGAGTTGGAAAAGGAAGAATCTATTTGTGAATCGGAACAGGGTGAAGTTCTAGGTGAAGATGAAAACTTGAAGACTGAAACTTCAAGTGAGATCAAAGAGTCACATGATTTTAAATCTGAGGATTTGTGTATGGTTGCAGGTGGAACACATGAAGAAGGACAATTTTCTGATAATGTCATAAAGAAGGAAGAAGATAGGCATAATCTAAATTCTATTCTAAAAGAAGAAGTAGAGAAGGATATCAAGCAATCAAGTAAAGGAATTGATGAGATTGAGGAGAATACCATCGAAATGTTTTTAAGTCATGTAGAGTACTTGGAGCAATAGGAGGATTTGATGATTGAATCATCAAATGAGATCATGAAATCTCATGGGTTTAAAATTGACAAAATGTGTGTGAATGCAGGTATTGCAGAGGACGAACCATCTTATGGAATTGTCTTGAATGAAGCTGAAAGTTTCCAAGCAAAGTATGATGATGAATGTCTTTCAAATGAAGAAATAGTGTCACCAGTAAGTTATGCTCGTGACAAAGAAGAAGATAGTGAGGATTGTATAGAACTTTTGGGAGAAATTCCAAGTGAGATGGAAAATTTGTGGCATGAGTTAAGTATTTTGGAAGAAAGGCTAGAAGACCAAAAGATAAGAGTTTAGATTGTAAAATCAGAACTAAATGAGAATGAAGAAGTTCACTACAGTGAACAAAAACAGGAAGACATCATTGGAGCAGATGATGTGGAAGAGAGACTAGCTGAGAGTCTCATGAATTCTGCTAAGAATTCAAAACATCGTACTGATGTGCTGATAAAGGAGGAGAAAACAGAGCAGCATACTGATGTGTTGCCAAAGGCAGAAGAGGCACTGAGGCCTTATGTTTTCTATTTTAATAATTATTTTATGAGTGCATGTGTAGTTGCAGATGCTAGAAGAAATTTGGCATAGATGAGCAGCCAAATGAAAATGAAAGAAGAAGATTCTGTGGAAGAATTTAATCCATGGAACAAAGATGTTCAATTGCTGGAGAGAATGCTGGAAAGTAAAGATTTAGTGCAAACAGAGACAATATTGATAGAGGGTAGGGATGAAAGGGAGGTAGCAAGAATAACAGAACAAGTAAGAATGAGAGGAAGAGTAAGAGTAAGTGATAGAATTTGACAACTTCAAGAAGAAGAACAATAGATTGAAGAGTTGGTGGACAATAGCAACAACCTGAAACAAAGAGAAATAAGAAAAAATAAGTGGCAGAGTATAGACTAGTACAAAGATGTGCTAGAAACGGAGATTGAAGAATTGTGTCAGTTAATGATGAAGCAGTCCATAGGGAAAAAGTTGATGACAATAGGAACGATGATCAATCAGAGTATGAACCTGATTAACAAGGAGAGAAAGATAAATCAAAATACAACAGACATGCAACAACAACAAAGGAGCAAAGCATTTTCACTGTTGCAAACTAAAGTTTGGGACCTTTAAGGTTTTTTCTAACAACATACGAAGACACATGATCAGGAGATCATGAATATTTTCTACCTTCGGAGTCTGATGTAGGAGCATTCATCCCAACAATATCATTGTATTTTAGTAGACATGGGGGGTCTTGTGTTTCAAGGAAGTTGGTTTCTTAAGTATTGAAATAATGTAAATATTTAGGCCTTTGAATGATTTTAATGAGAATAGGAATTAATTAAATATTGTGAGGCATATTTGTTGTAGGAATTTACAGGGTAAGTTCCTCAGACAGAACACCAAAAGGACACCTCTCACAAACAGATCATAGATCAATACAACAGTATTTTGACGTGGTTAAAACCCTCAGAGAGGGAAACAGTCCATGGCCTGCGCCAACGTGGCTACTACAGGCAATTTATTAATAAAAGAATGAAAATTTACATAAGCTTCTCTCATGCACGGTTAACCTACAAATGACCCTCCATGCGCTTTAAATAGAATTCATGGACCAATCGGGTGTCAAGCCACGGATCAAGTGTCGGTAATACCGAGGAGAGAATGAACCGTCGGATTGTAAGTTGCAAATGTACATAGTAAAGAAACACACTTTACCTAACTCTATACTAGACCAAGTTATACTTAAATATTCCTACGTGTAGGAATATCTTAACATCCCCCCTTAAGAACAACTTGGGATAGGATTGAAGGATTTACAAATATGACACAATAGGAGAAGAAAGGAGGCACTAGAGCCTATCCCCCCTTAGTGACAACTTCCTAAACTCCAACCATAAATCAAAGTTTAGTGAACTTCGCCTGTGTGAGAGCCTTTGTGAAGATGTCTGCAACTTGATCATCTGTTGAACAATATTGCACTTCAAGAACATGGTCATGAATGAGCCTTCTGATGAAGTGCATGTGTAGTTCAATGTGTTTGTTGCGCTGATGCTGAACTGGATCTTTGCAAAGCTGAATGGCACTTT
>APFE030982685.1:42225-77057 GCA_000404065.3 Pinus taeda
TATCTCCGTTTGACGCGCATGATAGCCCGTTGGAAAGATCTCTCCGAGGACTACGACGGAAAAGATGATTTTTAGACAAAAAAATCATTGGCGGTAGATTTCCAAAAAAAACATCGTTTAGGGCCTCAAAACGGCTCCGGAAGTTTAGGACCCGAAAAACTGCTAAAAAAGTAAATTGTGCTATAATTAAGGAAACTGAAAAAAACTACACGAAGCACTAGAGGGGATCCAAGTTGAATTAGCGGGTGGCCACCAATATCCACCTGGATCAATAGGACTCCTCAACCCATAAATTGTGAAATTTTTGGCAGTAGTCAACTGCTCCCAAAAATTGCGTAATCCCTCTGGGCAGCCAGCTCAACTCCCTCCTAGAAATGTGCAAATTTCTCCCTCATGTAGGCAGGCTGTTGCATGTGCCCCGAGTTGAACGGTTCCACCCGGGACCAAGAAAACTTGAATTGCATGCATGGGATACTTTTTCCCGAAATAGAAAAAATCAACATGCAAAAAACATCCCTAGATTTTAGTGAGCTATTTTTAGCAGCTGGAGGTTACATGCAAATATCGTTTTAGAAACATTCCTCCAATGTCGCTTTTTACTAGATTTGTGTCATGCGCATCATGAGCCTAAAACTTATTTATTAGATGCTTCAGATCTCATTCTTCACATCAATGTTGGAGCTCTGACATCCCACAACACATCGAGGAGTTTTTGACACATCTAGCTCAACTATTTCTGGGTAAGTCTGCTTAACTTGTCTTTTGCAGCACTTTTGTCGCTTTTTGTGTTTTGGCTTGTGTGAGTGTTGTCTTTTTATTTTTGTAAACTCTTTCTATCATTTCCATGCATATTATATTGTACTAGCATCGTTTAAGTTTCCATTAGAATCTCACTGCTATTGCATGCATGACATTGTTTTGCACAAACGGTCGCCGATTCAGTGACTCGCTTCACACACATGCATGTTGTTCTATTTTCTAAATCTTGAATTCATTGTTTTCAAGCACGATCATTCACTCCTGCCTATACTCAGTATCACTCGCATCCACATCCTCATTTTCTTTCAGTTGCCCATCGACGGGTTTGGGAAACCTTGGCTTGGCCTCCGCCTCACTAAGGCAGTCTGCCTTCCTCCCAGAAAATGCGCATTTCTGGCTAGTGACTATACTCTAGTCTTTCCTTGTGCAATTCTGAGAGGTAATGGTTGTTGGCCTAGAAAATTGTGCAATGCAGTCCCTGGGCCTATAGCTCTTGCCAATTGAAATTGTGCATTGCGCATTCACAGCACCCAACAGGCCAGTCTGGATTGTGCATTGCACAATTACAGTAGCCAACTAACCTCCAGACAGTTTGAAATGCCTTTTGCACAGTTCTAGAAATCAGTCTCTCGGCCTCCTAAAGAAAATTGTGCAATTCTTGCTAGTCAATCCCCAGGTATGTTGCATGTCATTCCTCAAGGCTCCTTTGGTTTTAGATGAAAGATTTCTTTCCATGCATGTCGCCATGTCTCAAGATCTAGCACGTGTTCATCCACCTCTCAGTATTTCAGGATGAATGGCCTGCAAGAGAGTAGGATCAAAGGACACCGATAGAAGTGCAACTGGAGCAACAGTTGAGTGAGTGCCTATGAGTTTGTCGATCTATGAAGGCATCAAGCTGATCATAGACAAGGAAATCAAGCTCAAATGGCAAGAGGTGAATGATGCTTTCTGAGGCACATTTAGGGAAGACCTCAAAGACCACCAAGTCTATGTGAACATACACAAGTCTGACTTGTATCAGATTGCATGCAGGTATCTCGCATTCCCATGCGTAGACATGATACATTGGATCGTCTCGCGCACTGATCCTGAGATGATGACATTGAGTAGTGTCCTCAAGACAAATATTGCTACCTTCGGGGCACATGATTACTAGGAGATGTACCATATGTCAAATCCAGTGATCACCATGGAGGCGCCCTTCAGTATACCTAGTAGCAATAACAACTCCAAGGATATCTTGAAGAACTAGGTAAAGGTGCCAATCAAATTCAGGATGACACCCACCCAGGTTTACAAGACGAAGATACTATAGAAGGTGTATCAATACTTGGTCATCTTTGCATATCACCTGTATGGCCAAGAGAGCACGAAGACCTTCCCAAAGAGTTGGGTGATCGCATTGGACTAACTGGCTAGTGAAGGCAAAGCATGCAATTGGTCTGACATGTTAGCTCACAGGTAACAAGAGCTTGGCAACCACCCAAAGGTCAGCAAGCAGAAATCTACATGTTCGCTTATATCTTGGATGTAAAATGTGCCTGTAAGGAGTTCCCAGGCTTGAAGTGGGCATGGACATGAGCAGAGACATCTGTGAATACTTATTGTAAAATTTTCTCCGAATGCAGCTTTAAAGGAGTCATCACATAGTTGTCAGATCATTTTGTCACCTTGGTGTACAAGATGATATTTGTGTAGGATCCACCTTGCATGTTGGAGGCAGAAATGGTGGCACTAATTGACATAGTTGATTGGTATGCCATACTGTCTAACACCTTCATACAAATGTACATCACAGAGAAGCCTCTGCATGTTTTGTTGAAGTTTTTCATGGACAAACTCGTCATGCAAGAAGTATCATACCACATCTCGGCAGGATTGTCAGCTAGGCTACACCAAAAGAACAAGGCACCTTGGCCCACTCTTCCATTACAGATCGGGTTATACGAGATACATAATTTCAAGCATGTAGATGTCGAATCAGAGGAGATCAAGAAATATCATTTCAACGCCTGAAGCTACAATCTATATGACCCACATTATTTTGTAAAAGATCACTGTGTGAGAGTACGATTTTAGTGGATCCACGGGGCATGTCATTGGGTATAGGAAGACCCATGGAGATATTGTTATAGCTTCTCCAGGCCCAATGAACGATTGGTATTTCTATGGAATGGTTAGTGAAGCAGCGTCCGAGAGAGCACCAACAGTAGAGGTAAACATATAGACGCATGACAAAGGCAAGAGGAATATTGTCGACAACGCGGAGGCAAAACAAAGTTGCAAGTTCAGAGCAGACCCACTTGTACAGAAAGAAGCTTTGGCAATAGAGGTGAAAAGGCAACAACGCGACAAGAAGAACATGTAAAGGAAGATAGAAAAACAGAGAATGGAGGAAACAAAGAAGGAGTTGCATGAATTGAAGGAGAATATCTAAAAGGAACAAAAGCTGGGCAGATAGGAGAAGGAAGCGAAGCAAGAACATGTACAACATGGGGCACAACATGTACAAACATATGAAACTATGCCTATATAGGTAGTTGAATCATCCAAACATCCAGCACCAAGTAGACAGGGTGAGCAGTCATAGGAGCAGGACTTCGCTCAAGAGATTGAACAAGCACTTGAGCTGATGGAAATGGATATGGATCAACAAGAGTTAGAGGAAGAAATCGACCTCATGCCTTACCACTAAGAGGTCGACCCACCAATTTCACTGGATCTGAAAGTGGAACAAGTCCCAAGTGACCAAGGAGATATTGAGATCCTTGGAGAAAATCTAGAAGGAGAGATGCACAACATATCATTTGATGAGTCATAGCATAGAGTTGTGAAATCTCGCAGAGTGTCTACTTTGGATAAAAAAACATATCCTATGCAGTTTGATGAACATGTGATCTTGTCTGACGTGCACAAGCATCCAATAACATTGGCTGATGCTACCATAGCATATGTCGAAGCCACTAGCTCGAGTGTTCGCTTCTTGATAGCAGAGAACGAGCGAATGGATAAGAAATTGTAGACAGCCAAGCAAGGAGGAGAACTGGTTACAGCATTCGCCTGTGCGGAGTTGAAGAAGGAAATACTGGATGAAGTATTGCCCCTTGAGTCAGTCATGCAAGCGTTGTATTCCAAGTTTGGCATCGTGCGTAAAGCAATTGTCCACCTCAACGGTTGGCAGCAATAATGTGATAGAAAAGCATGTATCTTGTCAAATTTGAATACTGTTGTTGACTACATGAAAACATGGACAATGAGATACAAGGGAGCACCATTACACTTTACCAAGATGATGAAGCTCAGAGCGGTCGAGCTGAAGGCATGCATATAGAGTCAAATTTAGAGCTATGAAGACCTCCCACAGCTCATCACTAGTCTACAAGCTTCGCATGCATGGGTATTCACGAGTATGGATGTTGTTGTGTGCACACACATGATCCCATCTATTGGGACACTCACCGAGGCAAAGAGAAACACACAAGTCTAACTAGAGCTTGACTCGTACTTTGATGAGTTGTTGCGCATAGCCAACATCGTAGAATTGTTGATCAATACAAACACCATGCATCATTATGTCGTTGGTCCGACTGTGCTCAAGACAATGATGCACATGCTATTATACGAGTTGGACAGAGGAACCCGAGTAGTGTAACCAAGTGCAATGGAGGGAAGAGTTCGTTTCCAGAAAGATGTCACCACAGAGTACACAAACACCATCGCAGACTACCAAGCTTGGCATCAGTTCGCTACTGTCAACCATCGTGAGGATGTTGAAGAGTTGGTCTTCCCAAAGTTGTCCAAGTCATAGTGGTGTCTTACACGGCTTGCTCAAGCCTATTTTTTCTCACATGGTTACATGTGTAGATTGTATGTAATGTCTTGTCAAGTGAAAGTTCAAGTGTTGATAGCTAGATGTAACAGTCATAGAGTAGATGAAGAGTCATGAGGATAGGTGAATAGTCACAAAGGGGAATGTCAAGGGCCACCCCACCGTTTGCTATATATAGTCCCTCATAACTCATTGTACAGGCTTTTGGTCAGCCAAGCTTCCAATAGGAGTATCTTAGAGAAATCTTGGAGAGTATTGTAACGAGCCTTGGCTTCTCCAATGTGCAAAGCTAGTATATCTCTTTGGAGGAGGTGGAAGCAGTGACTGTAACATTTTGTTGTTGGAACTAGTGGTTGGTCATGGTTGTATTGTATGAGTGGAACTTTCACTTCTTAATATAATAGAGCCAACATGTTTCATGCATATGTCGTATTGTATTTCAGCTATCTTGTTTACTCTAAATGATATATGTATCTCATTTACTGTAAGTGATATATGTAGCCAAAACACAAAAAGTGCTAGAAATGTTGCAAAAGACAAGTAAAGCGAACTTACTTGGAAATAGTAGAATTGGATGTGTCGAAGGCTCCTGGATGTGTCATGGGATGATAAAGCTCTAAGGTCAATGTGAAGCATGATCTTTGAAGCATCGAATAAATAAGTTTGAGGCTCATGACGCAAATGCCACAAATATAGGAAAATGTGACACTTGGAGGGAGTTTCTAAAATGTTCTTTGCATGTAACCTCCCGCTGCTAAAAATAGCTCCCTAAAATATAAGGATGCTTTTTGCATGTTTTTTTTTCTATTTCGAGAAAAAGCAGTCCATGCATGTAAGTCAGTCAACCTAAAGGCACATGCAACAACCTGCTTGACTAAGAGTGATTTTTGTACAATTTCTGGGAGGAAGCTGGGCTAGTTATCCAAAGGTATTGCACAATTTTTGGGAGGAGTAGCTGACTGCTACCTAGAATTGTGTAATTTTTGGGATGAGTTGCACTACTGGGCCAGATTGCACAGTTTTCACTGGGAAGACTGTTTGACATGATTGCGTAGTTTCTGGGCGCAACAGGCCGCTAGTCAGATTTACACAATTTTTGGAGGGAAGGTTGGCTCCCCTCCAGAATTGCGCAATTTCTTAAGGGAGCTACTCAACCAATAGTTGGCACAAGTCGGGAGTGACAGCTTATTAGTGTAGTGAAACAAGTTATCATGCTGGTGGGTTCCAATATTGTAGTAATAATGCTACAACTCATGGGACTCCCTTCTTTAATTTTATCAACCCGGTAGTTCGTAACAAACTTGGAAGCGACGATGTTGTATGCACAAGTATTGGCTCTTGCCGTAGCTGTCACTTGGTCAGCTGGGACAAGTCCGCTAGGAGCTTAAGCCAACTTCTATGAGCTCTAAGAAGAAGCTTTTTAACTGATGGATGGAGGCTAACTCAAAGGAAGCTAATATACTTGCAGAAAGAAACTGAAAAGCTGAAAGGAAACACAACCCTAGCAAACCCTAATTTTACAAGCTATCCCTACTGATGCAAGGAAGAGGATGCAAGCTACTGGGAGAGATGACATTGACTTCTAAGAAGGTAAAATGCATGTGTCTAAGCTACTTCTATGGTAAAATCTGAAGAAAACATTTTTTTGTATTTTTGAATAAGTTGTCCGAATTATCATGCATGTGATTTAACTGTTTTTTACTGTGCAAAGGTGGATTTGTGAGAGGAAATGCTTGGAGGAGGTTGGGAAGGTTTGGAGAGGGCCTAAGGGGTCCCTAACACCTTTCCAGAGAGTTTCACAGAGTTTGGCTGTCAAGAAACTGCTTTTGTGAGATTCTACAGGAAGTCTGCAGGGGTTCTACAGGCTGTTCTGGAATTTCTACAGGATGTTCAGAAATGGGATTTTGGAGGATGGATGGAGGAAGAAAGATGAAGTAGTGGGTATGGAGTTGAGATAAGGGTGTGAGGAGGTCCAGGACTTGGGGAATGGAGCTAAGGAGTGGCGAGGATGGTTGGATTTGTTCAAGGAGGAGTGGAGCAATGTTGCACAAAAATATGGGAATTAGGGAAAAGTGACAAATGGAAAACATGAGGCAAGAATCCGAGTTGGAGGATGGAGTAGATGGGATTGGTGGAGTATGGACAGATAAAGAAGTACTACAGGTACTCTGCAAGTTATTTTTTGAATTGGACAAATGAAGACTTGGAAAACCAAGGACCTAATTACTTTGACCTAATGTGACCCAGATAACAGCAAAGGAAATGAACAGAAGCCTATTTGCAACAAAATCATGTGAAGTAACTATGCAACTAAGCAATCATGAACCTAAGCATGCAACCACAACTGATATCAACTTCAAAAAATGAAAATCTAAAACTAATAATTGCATGGTGAAGCAAAAACAGTGTTTTTGTTGGCAGCAAGGTCACCTTTGTCCCAGCTCACGATCCCACTGAGGGAGAGGTGAGATCAGAGGTGCTTGATGGCCTTTTTCTGAAGCTCTTCCCTGTTATTAACCTATCAACTCAATCTGAACATGAAAAACCTTTCTAATAATCAACCATGAGCTATGTAACTAAGCAAGATCCTAATCTACTTAACAAAAAGTATTTTGCAAAGATATGAAAACGAATAACTATACACAAAGGAAGCCTTGGCACTTGGGTTGGGCCCAACCCCAAGAGCTACAAGCTCGTAAGAAAACTCAGAACTGATGCCAAATGAATCTGCTTCCCATTACTCAAAAATAACCATGTTCACAAGAAAGTTATACAACAACAACTAAAAAATGAGCTGAGAAAATAATAACACTCTAGTGAAAAATAACAATGGTCCAAAAAGTAACCTACGAAGGCTGAAAACCTTCCTATTTATGCACTACAAGGGGCCTCAGCAACCCTCCTTAACTCAAGGGGCTTGGCTATTCAAACTACGAGTAAATAGTCACTTTTCACAAAGCTGCTCGGCTGCCTTTAGGATTCGTTTTGGTGGCCTGCTGAGCTCCGAGTTGAGGGTGGAGATTTCAAGGAAGGGACATTTAATGCAAGAGACACCCTTCCTATGAATCCTCACCCTTGTTCCTTCATGCTGGGCTGTCATCTGGCTCATAATTGCTTGGCTTTTGTTCCAAAGTTTGTCCAAAAACCTGAAATAACAATGTGTTAGCCTCCTTGGTCAAGTGATTATCCTTATTCGTTCAAATAACATAAATATAATCAAAAAACATGCATAAACTATGAAAAATGGTGGATTGTCGAAGAACAACTAGGCAAAATGAGCCCAATAAGTTACCCAATTCTCGGGCTCATCATCAACCCCTGCTGAATGGGTTGCTCATCCTTTGAGAAACTAATCCACCTCATCATCCTTGATTGCCTTGACTGCCTCCCTCACATCCCAGGCCTCTGAGGTGATATCTTCTGCTCGGTCATGAAATCTTGCTTTTCTTTCCACTTCTTCCCACTGCCTATGTTCCTCCTCGTCTTTAACTCCTTCCAGCAGCCCCAAAATCAAGGGAGGACTGAACTTGAGGCCGATCCAATTGGCCTGAAGATTCTGCATGGACTATTTGTAGAGGGGTACTCTGGCCAAGGCCTCCCTCATCCTTGTTGGGGAGTGATATTCTCTTATTTTTAGGCTGTGGGACAGTGAATTCCACCTCCAGGAGCAAGCATGGACCCAGTTATCCCCCAACAGTCTCTCCATGTCCTCGAAATGGGCTATGGCTTGAGCTTGTCTCTCAATATAATCAGGCAGGGCTTGAGCGTCATTTGCAAAGTGCTAGTGGGCATATATTAGTGCTAAGGGATCCTCCGGATCTGCTCTAATCAGTAGTGGTTCCTTTAGTTCCCTGTCCATAACATTTCAGACCTCTGCTGCTCTCTTTTCTTTGTGATTTAGCCAAGAGGCCATGGCCATAAGTTGCACGTCTCCTACCACAACGTTGGGATCCCATAAATTCAGGTTGGGAAGGGCCAAATTGTGTAGGTATAACTCTGATAGTTTGGCCTTGTCCTCTGATGAGCTGCTATCACATAAAGCCATGAATTGATGGTAATTTTGAAATGGAGTGATGCCCCTTTGGGCCAAGGTGTTGATATGAAACTGCAACCACTGATCCTTAAGGTATAGGGCGTATGATTTAGCAGGTTTCCTACACTGCAGAGCTTCCATCACCCAGCTAGCCATGCAGGCCAGTTGGGCCTCCTTTTATTGTATCTGTTCCCTTAGGGACTGTATCTCCTGTGCTGCCTGCAATTCCTTCTCCTGTAGCTATCTAGTCAGTGCCTCTATTTCAACTTGAAACCCATCTCTCTTCTGCTGTTCATCAAGGCTTTCTTTGGCTGTTGTGGGCTCCTCCTGTTGCTGTTGTTCTCCCAAGGTGTGGGGTCTGTCTTCCTTAGTGTGTCCCTGTGACTGTAGCTGCTGTTTAAGCAACTCATTTTCTTCCTGTAGCTTGACCCGCTAGCTGCTTTCTACATGTCATACCATAGCAAATTCTTTCCTTGCCTCTTTGAGTTGTTCCTCCAAGGGACCTATATCTGCCACACCCTTGGACTTGGTGATTTTCATCCAAGTGTGGGTCCTCACTCTCTCCTCTTCTAGTGCAAAGAATAGTAGCACTTCGAATTATTGGGGAATTATCTTCCCGGCCTCTAACATGTTATAGTAGGAGCCCAAGCTGGGCTGGGGGCTAGGTTCCACAATTTTTTCAGTCTTCTCTTCCTCCTAGGATGATTTAGCTGCCTTTTCTTCCAATTCCTCAGTCTCCTTTAGCCTAGCCAACCTTTCCTATAGAATTGTCTCAGCATATTGTAGAGAGGTCTTGGTGTCCATCATTTTAATCCTTTCTCTCCAGGTGGACGTTTTCGGGCTTTCGCGTTCATAGGTGATGGATGCCTTTGAGGGAGACCTTTCCTTTTGTTTAATTGGGGTGTCCACAATCGTAATTGGCTCTTTTGATTGTGGCTGGGGTCTGCCAACTTTTATCCTCGTGCTCCTTCTTGCCTTAAAATACATGGAAGGCTTCCTCTTTCACTTTCCTTTCTACTTTGGAGATGTGCTTAAGGTTGCCAGCACGACTACTGCCTCCCTGTCTAGAATCTCAGGCGATTTCTCCTTCTGTTGCTCTGTTTCCATACTTCCTATAGAAACCGTTTCAACTGGTTTCAGGCTTCCTGTAGAAACTATTTTCATGCTTCCTGTAGAAGTTGTTTCCATGCTTCTTGTAGAAACTGTTTTGGTCTGTTTGGCTGGAGGTGTCTTTTCTTTTAATTCCTGTTTGGTTGCCTTGGTTGTGCCCTCCTTCGTTTGGACCTTTTTAGTCTTCTCTTCTGTGTTCTGTAATCGTTTTTCCCTAGGTGTTTGTGTCATTGTTTTTCCCATAGCTTTAGGCTCAACAACTTGGCCTTTGCCTCGTTTCTCTTTCTGTTCTTTCTGTGGTGGTCTGTCCTGTGTTTCTTTTCCACTGGCTTTCTCTCCTACCTTAGTGTTTTCCTTTTCTTCGCTGCTGGATGAGGTGAATTCCTCGGCCAGAATTCGAATATCATCATCCCTGGACATGTTGCGGAAAATCTCCCAAGAGAGGGGGACAGTGTAGGTGTGGAGGGCGTCTTCTACTAAAAGCTTGATGAGCCCGTGATGGGCTAATTGATCCGGTGTCCCTTCCTTCAATTTCATGCCACATTCAATTAAGCATTGCAGAAGAAAATAAGGGATGCTCAACTTCTGTTCTGGAGGTAGATCCAACCCATGTCTTAGTTCTCTCAACAACCGGAAATGATAGCCGTAGACGATACTGAATCGCCCCTCACAGGTAATGTATTTCATGATTTGGAGACTAGCTTCACTCCAAAGAGGATGTTGGCTGGCTCTTTGGACCCCGTTCTTGTCTTCTGCAAACTGTTCCTCAGGTAGGAAGAATTCCTTCTTGGCCTTTTGGCCCAATGCCCTCTCCTCTTTTCTCCAGGGTATCCCCAATGGAAGATCAGTAACTCGACTAATGAGTTTAGGGGTAAGCTTTAAGGTCAAGCTTATGAAATTCACAGTGGCTAGTGTCTTTGATTTAGGTTGCAGGGACATGAAGAATTCCTCCGTTATCTCATCGTCATGTCCCTGAATTTTGTCACAAAAAGTCATGCAGTTGGCATGGGTGAACAGGTTCACCACCTCATAATTTTCACGTAGTTTACTGGAATCTGAGGGTTCCTTCCTGATAAACCCCCCTGGCATGGTGAGAGTACTTTGTTTCAATGCTCTGAGCAGAAAGGGACTGTTGTTTTATGGTTTCCTCCCTTGATCTTCAGGAAAGGATCTCTCGGGTGTTTAGATTTTAATCTACACCAATTCCCTGGTTCTAATGTTTTTGCTGCCCAAAACTCTGCTGTCCGAGTATAGAAGGAAGAATCAGGTTTTCACAGACAGGACACAGAGCTCGATTTTCATCCCAGCATGCATACAACCGTGTAAGTTCAAATTCTTCACACACAGGTTAGCACTCACAGTGCTTTATCTTTTCTACAGGAAATTTTTTTAACAGGAACCGTGGAGGAGAATGTTGCACGAAAGACTGCTGTTTTTGACCCACAGACAGACTTATCTCTAATTCTCCTACTCTAGACAGTTCAATTCACCACCTTTCGAAATATACCATGCATGAAGGAGTGTTTTCGAGCCTACCTGTCTTAGAATTCCCAATTCAACGCATAAAAGTCCAGGTTTCTTTGCTCCGGAAGGCTCTGCCGTACTTCCTGTAGAACGCTCAGCCGGCTTCTGTAGGATGTCACTGTGCCTCTAAATGAGCTCGGTACGCGGGGGAATTTTGAAATAGGCCGAAAATCTCGAGAGAGGACGACGGGTTAACAGATTGTGGAAGCGGAGGACGAGTACTTCGGCTAAGGACGTTGCAAGTACAAATGAGCAGCGGGTATGTGAGTCTTCAATGAAACATTTTTGAACTACGGCGCAATTCGTGGCAAGGGGATGAGGTGGCCGGGCCGAACCATTATCCAACGTCATAGCCATCATTTCTCTGCGTGTCTCTGACCGCCATTACCTCCCCTCTGCCATTAACCTCTGCCACCATTGCCAGTCCGCTGATTTTCCCCGACTGGACACTCCACACGTGTCGGCTGCACGGCTCGTTGGAAATTTTGAATGTAACTGAGCTTGTTCGGATCCCACGAAGCCATGTAACGGGGTGAGGGTGGCCAGATTGACTGGCCCCCGATCCTCGTTCAATTCGAACCATTTTCACAGACATGCAGTTTCTGAAATATAGTTTATGTAATTGACGAATAAGGTTAGACACTTACCTGCATGGCCGTGGATGTGCTGTGCAAACTTTGGATCTCGGAATCACTGCCTCGCTTGCTACTACCTCATGCACGAGTGTTAGAGCCCATTCTTTCATTTGTTGAAGCTGCATGCATGGCTTTGAAATCCGATCCTTCAGCTGTAACTGCTGCATGCACAGGTTCTGGTTGATTTCAGCTACCGAGGATGTTCTCACGTCCACGAGGAGTCTTTTTATGTGTTCCTTTTGTTGGTCTCGGCTGCCCCTGCCTCTAGCGTATGTTTTCCAGAGGGATCAGCTGCTACAGGATTCCTATAGGATGTCCTATAGCTGCTTCTCCTCCTGGGATGCAGGCTAAACGAGAAGGGATACATTCACTGATGAAGATTCTAGATGGAGCTTGAACAGGTAGAGCATGCGAGCCTTTGCTACTTGACTTGTCACTTGGAAAAAAAATTCAATTTGAGGAAAACAGGGCAATGGAGGTGGAAAGAGATGAAGCAGGGTGCCATATGGTGATGGGTTGAATAGAGGGGGTGGCTGCAGGCCTAAGAAACTGATCCCAACCATCAGATTCCCTTTCAAAATTGAATTTGGCTCGTCCAAAGGTTCTACAGGATGTTTCTTGTAGAAATACAAAATTTCCTGTAGAAAGCCCAGAACTTCCTGTAGAAGGTGGAATCTTGACCCGAATGTGATCAAATTCTAGGAAAGGCAAGTGGCCATGGAGGGAGTGTCTGTAGGGATGTCCTGGAGCCTGGTTCGGACGCCTATTCTCGTTTTGCATGCCCCTCTTTACTTGCAGTGTATTCTCTGCAACCTGCAATTATTTTACAAAGATTAGGCCTGTTTTCTTTTCCCTTTTTTCTCTTTCTTTTTTTTTTTTGAGAGAGAGACAACTAGGGTGCCTCCATGAGGTTTTCACCCTCGCTATCTGCCCTGGGCGCCTCAAAGAGGTTTTCAGCCAAGGATCTTCTTTTTATTCCATTTTTTACTTTTCCAGAGATAGCTAGGGCGCCTCCATGAGCTTTTCACCATCACTGTCTGCCCTGGGTGCCTCAGAGAGGTTTTCACCCAAGGATCTTTTTATTTCCTGTTTTTTTCCCTTTTTTTTTTGATCAAGGTGTCGGTGGAATAGAGGCAGAGCCCTGCTCCACTACCAGCACTGATTTTTCCAAAGTTTCAATGAACTCCTACCTCGAAAGAGGTTTCCTGTAGATTTTCAATCGATGCCCATTAACGAGCATGGGGATGGCTTCTTCATCAATGGTCTTGATGAGGACTGAACCATTGTCATTGCATTTCTCCAATATATATGGTCCTAAACATCTTGTCCTCAGATTCCCTTTGAAATCCTTGTATCTTGAGTCATATAGCAACGCCCAATATCCTGGCTGGAATTGCTTCTCATTAAGGTGCCGGTCATGCCATATCTTCCTCTGAAGTTGGACTACTTCTGAGTGGAGGAGGGCCTGCATTCTCTGTTCATCTAATCCATTCAGCTGCAGTAATCTTTCACGTTGAGCATGGTTGAGATCTAGGTCTAGCTGAGCTACCACCCTCAATGTGTTGTACTCGAACTCTATGGACAACAAAGCTTTCTTACCGTAGACCAGCTCATAAGGTGTGAAACCTATTGTAGTTTTCCAAGTGGTGTTGTAGGCCCAGGTGGCCTCAACAAGGCGATCTGCCCAATCCTTTCTGCTGCTGCTCACCACCTTATTCAAAATCTCTTCCAATGCTCTATTAGTGACTTCCACCTGCCCATTTTCTTGTGGATGATACGGGGTGGAAGTTTTGTGCTTGATCTTGTGATGAGCGAGCAAGCCTTGAATCAAGTTAGAGGTGAACTGGCTCCCTTGATCGGTGACTAACTCTCTTAGGTAGCCAAACTTGTAGAAGATGTTTTCTCTTAAGAACTCAGCCATTTTCTCTTCTGTCGTTGCCTTGATTGCCTTTGTTTCTGCCCACTTTGTCAGGTAGTCGGTGCACACAATGATGTAAGACCTTTGCTTTGAAGGAGGGTTGATAGGACCCACAAAATCCATTCCCCACTTCTCAAATGGCTTGAAGGTCATCTGAGGTTGGAGAGGCATTTCATCCCTTGGAGTCGGTTTCCCCATCCTCTGACATTAGTCACACTGGCTGATGTATCTTCTGACATCTTGATGAAGATTAGCCCAATAGTAGCTTGCTTGTAAAATTTTGAAGGCAGTACTTTTTGCTGCAAAGTGGCCTCCACAAGGTCCATCGTGACAGGTTAGGAGGATGTCAAAGACTTCCTCCTCCCTAACACAACACCTCAAGATCTGATCTGGGCCAAGTTTAAACAGGTTGCCCCCAATCCAAGTGAATGGGGCACTCTTCCTCACAATTCAGCTCTTCTCCTTTGAGGATAGATGTGGAGGGAACTGTGTTGAGACCAAGTAGTTTAATATATCAGAAAACCATGGAGAGAGTACTGAGATAACAAACAGGTGTTCATCTGGCATCTGGTCATCCACTGTCCCTTCTTCACCTGCAGGCAAATCCAATCTAGACAGGAAGTCAACAACAACCTTTTCCTTACCTGGCTTGTTGACAATAGTCAAATCAAATTGCTATAGCAAAAGTAACCATCTAATGTTACGAGCATTTACATCAGGATTATTCATTAAATATCTAATCGCAGCATGATCAGTGTGTACAAATGTTTGATAACCAGTGATGTAGTGTCTGAACTTGTTCAGGGAATGGACTCTAGTCAGGAACTCTTTCTCGGTTACAGTATAGTTCATCTCTGCCTTAGACAGGCTTTTGCTGACAAAGTATATGACATATGGTAGTTTCTCCTCAACTTGTCCTAAGGCTTCCCCTATGGCTTTGTTCGAGGCATCAGTGTGGATGTGGAAAGGTAGGGCCCAATTTGGACCTCTCAAGATTGGGGCGGATACCAGCTTATCTTTCAACTCATCCAAAGCCCCTTGGCATTCATCAGTCCATTGAAACTCAACATCTTTCCCTAAGAGGCTAAACAATGGCGAGGCTAGCTTACTAAAATCTTTGATGAATCTTCTATAATATCTGGCCAAGCCTAGAAAACTCCGAACATCTCTGACTTTTTGAGGAGGTGGGACCTTTTGGATGATAGCAATCTTGTTAGGATCCACCTGTAATCCTTACTGAGAAATTGTGTGTCCTAGCACGGTCCCTTCAGTCATCAAGAATTCACATTTTTCGGGACTGAGGGATAGGTTCATCTCAATACACTTGGTTAAAACTTTTCCTAGGTTAGTAAATGCTTCTTGGAAGTTGGACCCATAAGGAGTAAAGTCATCCATATAGATTTCCACTGAATCGTGAACCAGTTCAGAAAATATGCTCAATACTGCTCTCTAGAAAGTGGCAGGAGTGTTGCATAACCCAAAGGGAAGGACCCAGTAGGCAAAGGTACCCCATGGACAAGTGAAGGTGGTTTTATCTTGGTCTTCCGGGCTGATTTGGATTTGATTATACCTTCTGAACCCATCTAGGAAAGAGAAAAACTTCTTTCCTGCCAGTCCATCCAACACTTGATCTATGAAAGGCAAAGGGAAATGGTCCTTCTTGGTTTCTTTGTTAGGTTCTCTGTAATCTACACAGATTCTCCAATTCCCATTTTTCTTAGGCACAAGCACTAGAGGCGAGACCCACTCACTATCAGAGATGGGGTAGATGAATCCTGCATCCAACAATTTTTGCAATTCTTCTCTGACAATGTCCTTAAGGGATGGATTCATTATCCTTTGAGGCTGCCTGACTGGTTTACAATCCTCTTTAATGTAGATGTGATGGGTACAGACCGAAGGGTGGACTCCTTTCATCTCCTTATAGCTCCAAGCGAAAGCATCCAAATGATTGTTCAATAAGCTACACAGCTCCTTCTCCTGGGAGGGAGACAGGGAGGAGCTGATCTTTAGGGTTCTTTTGGGGCCAAATTCCACACTCTTAACTTTGGGAGAGGCCGGATCAGTCACACAGAGGTCCACTAAAGCACCGACTTGGGTATCTTCCACCAAATCTGCTAATGACAGTGCACCAGGAGGTGAGTTTTGGATCAAATTCTCAATCAAGCCATCCTTGGTTTGAGGGCCTCCCTTGGTGGCTTCCACTGTGTACAAAGGTGTAGAGTAGACCTCATCCTCATCTCCCTCTTCCAACCAGAGTGGTAAGTCATGTTCTAGCAGAGGTTGGGCAGGAGGATAGAGGACTAGTTGCTTGAACATAGGCCCATTCTTGATGGTCATGCTTCCAGCTCGACAACTGATGTAAGTATCTGCAGTAGCTAACCAAGGCCTTCCCAAAATGAGGGAGTATCCCGTGAGTTTTGCCTTTGGCTGGAGGACCAAGAAGTCTGCAGGGTACTCCCAAGAGTCAACAAAGACCAGGACATCTTCCACAATCCCTTCGGGAGTCACGATGGAGCGGTCTGCTAACTGCAGTACTGTCGAGGTCTTTCTTAAGGAACTCTTAAGATTGAGTTTAAGCATAGTGTCCCTAGTCATCACATTAATGGAAGCCCCTAGATCAATCAAGGTGTGGGGGATTATGGTGCCATTGATGTGGAAATCAACTACGGGACTCCCAGGGTCCAAACATTTTGGACAGATCACTTTCCCCAACATTAAATCAGGCAGTTGTCCTATGACATTGATAGTCTGGGCATCTCTCTTGCGCCTGCCTGGGTGCCTGAAACACTTCTCCTTGATCAATTTGTTGTATATTGGTACATCTTTTATGGCCTGGAGAAGTGGTATTTTCACAAAAAATTGCTTAAGTTCTCCCAGAAGTTTAGTCTCCTCTGGGTTTGGTTGTGTGGTTACTGTTAGTCGCTCAAGAAAGGGTGGATTGGCTTTGGGTTCACTTTCCTGTTTTTCTTCCTCATCCTCTGGGGGAGGAAGTTGGTGGTCTGGAAGGACATTCCCAGATCGCAGGTTGATCTCCTGGATCTCCACAACATAGGTAGGGCATGTTGTCTCCCCAGTGTATACCTGTTGGGCCTGTCTATTGTTGGGGTTCGGGTTCGGTTGGGCAGGCATCCGGGGTTGTCTTGGAGGAGCAGGAGGTAATGGTTGTGGTTGAGCAGGTGGTGGAGGCAGAATGGCGGGAAGAGAGTTGTATTGGGGCCTCCACCCCTGCTGAGGTGCATTCCACTGAGGCTGTGGCTAGACATGTGAGGGAAACAAATGAGTAGTAGGTTGAGTATGTTATGGGGATGGATAAGACCACAGAGGAGGTGCAGACCAGGGAGGATGAGCAGGGGGACCCCAAGAAGGTATTTGAGCGGATTGGTTGGGGCTATAATAAGCTTGGGATGTCCCTGACATCCCCTGCTGGTAAGGTCTGGGCCCATGCGACCTCCTTTGGTTGAGGAAGTAGAGAGGTTCAGTGGTTGCCTCAGTCCCCTGGTACATGGCTTTAAATCTGGGCAAGGTTGGGCATTGGTTTGTTGGGTGGCCTTCCTCACAAACGAAGCATACCTCTATTGAGTGCAATGGACACTCGTTCTTAGGGTGCTTCCTCGTATATCTGGGACAGAAATGGCCAAAGCCCTCTTAGCTTCTTCTTTCTTTTGTTGGATTCGGAAAGTATCAAGTTGCATGGCAATGGTCTGTCTCATCTCACTTTTGAGGTCTTCCATCTAATTAGCAAACTCATGCTTGGAGAAGGTGGTACTAGCTGAAAGTGGATTCCCCCTACCTCTTTTCCGGGTTGCCCTAGAATGGTTTCTAAACACAGTCTTTATGTCCTCATAAGGTAGTTGGTAGATGTCTCCTCCAACTAGCAAGTGAAGGGTATCTAATAGGTCTTTAGGGACTCCTCGGAGCAGAACTAGCTTAAGAGATTCAGGGTCAAGTGTGCACCTGGCCTGTTTATAACTAAGTTGAAGCTCTTTCCTTCTACCCTCAAGGATGCAGCACTACGTTGGTTCATGGGGTTACCTGAAAATAGTATCACCACTTGGGCTTAGATGCAGCAAGCCTTTAACAACAAATACCGGGACTATTGTAGGTCAAAAGAAACAAAGGGGGAGATCTTTCGAATGACCATGGGAAATGATGAGTCGCAACTACAAAATGAGTTGAGAAAATAAAAAAACTCTAGTGAAAAATAACAACAGTCCAAAAAGTAACCTACGAAGGCTGAAAGCCTTCCTATTTATGCACTACGAGGGGCCTCAGCATCCCTCTTTAACTTAAGGGGCTCGACTGTTCAAACTGCCAGTAAACAGTCACTTTTCACAAAGCTGCTCGGCTTCCTTTAGGATTCGTTTTGGTGGCGTGCTGAGCTGAGTTGAGGGTGGATATTTCGAGGAAGGGACATTTAACGCAAGAGACACCCTTCCTACGAATCCTCACCCTTGTTCCTTCATGCTGGGCTGTCATCTAGCTCATAATTGCTTGGCTTTGTTCCAAAGTTTGTCCAAAAACCTGAAATAACAATGTGTTAGCCTCCTTGGTCAAGTGACTATCCTTATTCATTCAACTAACATAAATATACTCAAAAAACATGCATAAACTATGAAAAATGGTGGATTGTCGAAGAACAATTAGGCAAAATGAGCCCAATAAGTTACCCAATTCCGGGGCTCATCACATGTACAGGGTGGAAAGCTGCTGAAAAATCAATGAAGCACATGTACTTGACAATGCAAGACATGTTGTTGAAGATAAATGGTAGGGAGGCTCCAAAACAAAGCTAAGGCAAAATTTTGGAGGGTGTTTGTAGCCGCTACAACATTTGGCAAGAAAAAGTTTCACATTAATTCACTTTTTTTTTTAAATAATAAGAATACCTATAATGAGTCAATCTTGAAGAAATGATTGCAAACTAATTTTTCATCCATTACATGGAATTACAATTTTTAAGAAATTTTCTACTAAATTTTGGGAAATAACTCTACAATTTTTTTTAAAAATTATCCTATTATAAAACTTCTCGACATACATGGTTATAAAATAAAAACCATGTAATATAACACTTATAATTAAATTATAAAAATAACAAATAACTCGTTGCTTAATCTTAAATTTAGAGTGCCAAACATTTTCCTTCACCTCATCTTGGGTGGAAAATACCACCCCTTCATTTAAAAAAACCAAATAAGTACAACACGTGTTTCGGCTACATAATATATATTTATTTATGTGTGTGAATGAATTCATGTTTAAGTGAAAATATTTTAAATTATAATTTAATTATAATTATAATTTGATGATTTAATCAACAGTGGGAAAAAAAATTGAAGAAATTAAATTAAAATTGGAGTAATACTCTCGAAAAACACATATCTATGCTATATCATTAACAATAATCACACGAGGTAGTTGTTTTTTTTGTTTTTGTTTTTTTTATACTATCTAGGTTAACATTGCCATAAAAGAAGAGTAATTTTCTCTTTTCCAAAGGAAAAAAAAAAACTTTGGATTTATATTAAAAAGATAAAATCCAATACATTGTTCATGATGTATATACATCATCAATGCGGTTGAGGAATATTCAGAATATAATCATATGATTGTCAATATACAAACATGTATATGTATATTTGGGAAGTTACCAGAAATCATTCTGAAATAAAAATGGTAGATTATATAATATTAGAAATATAGAAAATGTGTTATCAAATAACCCATCATAGTTATGAGCCACATAAAAAAAGCAAAACAGTATGAAAAGTAGAGCATGTGATGCTATGGAAGGTGAATCAGGCCCTCATCTCGGGTGACATTATCTTTTAAATATTTGTAGCTCATAACTCCATATCCCCCTCTGAGAACATCCTTGGACAGTTTGTCCACCTTCATATTGGCTTCCCTATATATGTGATTAATAGTGAAGTTCATGGGAGTACCCATAATATGTTTGACCTTATTTATCTAACTAGATAATGTGGGAGGATCAAAATCAATATGTCCCTGTATTCCTTCAATTAGAGATCTAGAATCACCCTATATATGGAGACTGTTTACTTGCTTCTCTTTCGCAAACCAAAGTAATCCCCATAAAGCAATTATTTCGGCTCTAGTGTTTGTGTCTGTTCCTCCATTCCAAGAAATACTATACTGAGAACTTTCATTCATCTTGAATACTGCTCCTATTGGCTTAGATGGGCCTGACCCAGGTTCAAAAGAATTATTTAGCCAAGCAAATCTCGTAGCTACGAGCCCTTTCGGTAACAGCCTGAGAAACGTGGACTGAGGTCTCACCCGAGGTAGTAGGGGAGGGTGCTGGAATCAGGTTTTTGCACCCTTGGGATGTCTGGATGTGATTTGGAAGGTTCACACTTTGTTTTACAGCTTCGCGCTGCGCTATATTCGCGTGGATCCTGAGTACCCTACGCAATCTACAGATCTAATCTAGTGGAGGAAGTATTGCAACTCAGATCTACTTTAAAGTGGCCTTTAAGAAAACATTTATCACTTTCATTCAGTTCGTGTATTAAGATTTGACCTGATTCACAAGTATTCAGTAAACAATGCGCATAGGCAGAAACAACCTTATTAACCATACAAAATGCCAGATTCGCGATAAGACAGAGATAAATAATTTTCAGAATGAGCTTATCTTTATTTCCACTCAACACGAGTACACCCATATCCGCCCTGCGCACTCAGCTACAGGGGTCTGCGCACACAGCTGCAGAGCCTCTATCCTCTACCCAAACCCTCAACTCAAACTTACAGACACTTTCAGAATGCCCTCCTCAGAAACCCATTACATATCAGATCTCCGAAATCATACCAAAAACTTAGCTACTCTACCCATAGAGCCTCGCTCTATATATACCTTTCCACGGACCACAATCCATGGGCGGGTTGACTCAACTTACATTTCTTTACATTATTTTTGGGTGGACTACCCCTTTTATTTTGATTCATTACAAATCGTGCTCCGTGTATCCTGTAGAGTCTTTACCTTGTCTTTCCAAAAAATGCGGACTTTGTGCCTCATGACCGTTGCATGGGGCTTTCGCTGCCCAATAGCCCCCCAACACAATCATCGTGACTCATCCCGAGTCACTCAGCCGGTTTGGCAAACTTCACGTGGAGATCGGTGAGCATCTTGTGTGCGTCGCTTGTGCTAGCAACAAATTATTCCTTCATTTGTTGCATCCATTCTATGTGTGTCGCCTACACCTTCGTCCCTGTCTCTACTATGTCCATAGTGGCATACTCAGCCAACATATGGGCTACCTTGCACCCTAGGGTGGTTGAAACTACAAATGCCTCATCCAGCCACGGCTAGAGACGGGCTTTAACCACTGCTTCCTTTTGTCTAGCAGTATCGGCTTGGATTTTCAAGTCTTGCACCTCTCACATCTTAGCCAAGCGTTGCGTAATAGAAACGGTCTACGCGGTTCCTCTAAGCTGATTATAAGCTTGCTGGAGCTCCCGGGCCTCGGTCTCCAATTAGCGAAGTGTTAGATCCTGCTGAAGGGCGGTGAGCGTAACAATCGACTAAGTTAGTAGCTTGGTACATTCTGCCATTGAATGCGTGAGCATCTGTTCCCCATAGTAATAATGTTCCTACGTTGCTCTAGGATCTTTGGTGGTGTTGGTGGTGGGGCCTATAGTTTTAAGTCTGCAATCTGCGAGCCAAGCTTCCACTGGATCCGCGCAGCCTCCTCCTTTGCATCTCGAAGCCTAGTAGCCAATTGATGGATTTGTGCCTCAATGGGCAATTCCGCCACAATCACTAGCTCACCGGCACTCGAGCAGGCTTCGGCTACTACCTTTTCCACCTGTTGCTTATGTGTAACTACTTCATCCCGTTGGAGGCGCAGTTGTTTGATATTAATCTTCTGTTCCTAGAGTACTTGTTTGGCACGACTGGCCCTAGCGCGGAGTTTGATTGTGGCGCTGTCGTGGATTTGTTGCAAGCTTTCACGTGGTAGAGAAACCACATTTAGTCCCAACCCTGTAAGCTGTTCTAGCATAGCTCGGTCCTCCGCCTGTGTGGTGATCAACGCTCCTGCTGGATTCGGGATAGAATGAACCATTTGGGCTTTTAACAACAGTTCCACAGCTGGCATACTAGAGACCCCCGGAGTAGCACTGGTGCCTAACGACGCGATTCTCATTCCCAGTTCATGTAACTACGTGCAGAGTTCCCCCAACACAATCTGCTGCTCCGACATGGCTTCATCAACTGCCTCTTGAGCGGCATCTCGAACAATATTCTCGATGTTAGTTAGGTCTCCTTCGGTTAACATGGTCACTTTGTTGTCCGTTTTAGATTCCTTTGCCTTTTTTCGTGGCTTCGGCTACTCTAATGTCACTTGCTGCTTCAAAGGTGAATCTATGCCTGTTACTAGTGGTTTCTTCGGGGGCCATTGTAGGGGGTGCCTATTGACTGCCCTTGTCTATTGTTGACACCGCCCCTCTTGGTGGTGTCTTTCCTGCTGCCGCCAACGCTGCTTCCCGTGCCACCTGAACTTCCTCGGTGAAATATTCATTTCACTTTTACTGCGCAGCCCGCTTAGCTTCCTCCTTTTTCTACTAGATAGCGGCCTCATTGCGCTCTACCGCCACCAGTCCGCGCCACGCTGGTGGCTCGGTATCTGCAATTCTGTTAACAACATCGTCAATAGCAATAAATCGGAGTGAGGTCCATGCCTGGACTGGGTCCTTACGCGTACTGATGTAGAGACGATGCATGTCTACTTTAAATTTGGAAATATGCTTCATGCTTTCATAGATCCCGTCAGACAGGCGGGGTAACTCATTAATCCACTGACATACAGTCGCGTCCATTAGTACCCAAAAGATTTTGATATTTCGAATTCATCCCACGTCCGTTGTCGCCCAGAGGGAAGCATATCGAGCGGCTTCTGGCCATTCTGAGTCCAAGATCGGAAACTGGATTTCTTCGAGTAAGTTAGTGGCGACCAACATGATGGACAGGAGCAGCCACACATAAAGGAAAGCCTTGCCCTCCTCCTACACTTTGCGACAATTGGTCAGAAACTCTTCATAAAGGAACTATGACCAATTGAACCGTATGCTGGCTGCGCATTCCTCAACAAGTGCGATAACTACTGCGGGAACCTTAGTGCCATGACATTTCCTCATTACTTTTCCTACCAGCATCTGAGTGGCAACATGGACTGTGTTATCTGAGATACTATCAATGATGTACCCTCATTGTCCCTTTGCGAGTTGATACTTCCTTTTCAGTCGCTCTATCATCATGACATTGTTACTTCTATCAGTAATTTTCCGACGGTCTCTTCTGTCATAGGGAAGGTTCACAGACCCGATGAACAAGTTCAGCTGTGATATGGGTGGGTTTGCCGACCCATAATATTTCCTCATGAACTAAACAAAGCAATTTCTTTATGACCAACATGGTGATGGGAGGCCAAAGGAAGTAAGGAATAGACAAGAGACAGAGCAACCCAGCTTAATGAACTCCATAATTATCATGATCATTAAACTTCATTAATTGCTTTCAATGGCTATTGTAAAATCTTCTGTCACATTCTGGGACAATTTATTAGTTCTTGTTGATTTGTTACGCTTGTTTGTGAAGCTTCAACTCATTCCCTTAAGTATTTGTCTAGTACTCTTTTATATTTATCTTATTTTCCAATTTGGTCATAGTCACCATGACTACCATTCATTATCATTAACAATAAATAAATAAATAAGTTCCTTCTGTGTCATTCCTTCTTAGATAACTTCATCAAACACATACCACTAACATTAAGGATCAATCTTAGGACCTTTTTTTTTCACATTTAATAATTTTTTAATATCCTTTTTTATTTATACTTATTTTTCCAAAATGGTAGTTGTTAGCACTAACATTTTAATGTTGTATGATTTTCCTTCACTTCTTTAAGAGGAGATATCCTTGAAACAAACTCATAACATCTTGAATTATTTTATAGGTAATTTCAATATATTCGACATCAAACTCCCAACTCTTTATGGAATGTATTCTGTAAGAATATTTTCCCTTTGATAAAAAAACATGATAATTTAGACATTACCTCCTTTCCTTTATATCGTTAAACTCTCACTTCTAAATAACATCATTCTTAGTAGGTTTTCATAGTAATCATCACCCCATAGTCACATCATAAATAAGTTAGAAAATTTTGTTGTTAATTGGTCCTTATCTCATTGGGATATAAAAAAGCTTATATCATTTCAACCTTCCAATATTTCAGTAATTTTCCACAACGAAACACTCTAAAAGGTGTGCCTCTTAAGAACTGAAAACATAAATATCTCAGTGATAACACAATTCCTAGAGCTATTCTTTATATAACCTCTTCAAGATACACATGACTTACATTAATTCCAAAAGAAATTAGCATGTGCATAATCCACCTTAATTCACTTAAATATGATTTTCCACACCTAGTTTGAACATGTACCTTGGCCAATTCAGCCTATTATTAGTCTCAAATGTTATTTCATATTAGATGGCCTCTTCCTAATATCCATAGTTAGTATTTAATTACCATTCTTTCCTTCTTCAAGAGGCTACATCCTTAGAGAAAATTCAACCAATAAACTACAAATATTCAGCATGAATCCAAAATTTTAACCACTCCATCTTACTTAACCAAATAATCCAAATCCTTATTACTAGGTTTATTCACTTCTCTTGCAGTGTAAGTAATCAAATATGATCTCAATCCTTGCGTCTTTTCTTCTTTTATTTCTTTTTTTGTAAGTCAGAAGTATGTATTATAATACAAAAATATATTACAAAAAATCTGCCATAGCAGATCGAGGCCTGATAAAACCAGAGGGCCTGGCCCAAAACTCAGACCCTAAGCAGAGCTACCTAAAACGCTGATTGCACACCACGCAGGGTGGCTACGTAGCGAACTTCAACAAAAAACCATAGACCCCTACTGACCTGTGGACGGTAAACAGAGATACATTGACAAAAATTGGCATCAGCTGCTATCAAGAACAACATAGAAGAAAAAAATAAAATCCTGTTACTGTGGTGGGTGACCGAACCTGCTCAGAGTATCTAGGCCTTGCTCCATAACATGCTTGTCAACCCTAGCCAATAGTGAGTGATAGTTCTGCATTTCCTTCGGGGGCGCCGGTTGCTGAACCGCTTGAGGCAGAGGATCTGGATTGATGGTTTGCTTGAGTAGTCTTATGAGCAGTGTTAGCTTTTTATTGACCAATTCCGCCTCCTCATGCACGACAACGATTTTAGCGTCCAGACTCTTGTAGATTTCCAGCATGCTATTCAGTTGCTCGTCAGAGAAGGGGGCTTCCCGTCTGGAGTTCTGCTGCGCATCCTCCATGGATTCCAAGGCCTTGGCCAACAAGGTTTTGACCTTCCAGCTTTCCGCCTACGTTCTAACGAACTATGTGGCCCGTTTTGATGCCGTGCTCGGATCGCTTAGCCAGTTGACCTCCCCGGCGATGTCGTCCTCTGTGCGCTGAGCTTCCTCCTTCTTGACCATTTCTTCCATCTCCTCGATTTTGCACTTGTTCCTCGCTGTGGTGCGGGTCTCATACATATTCTTGGCCGTCTGGAGCTCCTGGTTAGCCATGATGCTTATGCAACTGTCCACTTTCATGGTGCCCTATCTGTTCTGAACCTGTAGGCAGAAACACTTTACAAAGATCTGTTGCTCCAGAGATAAGCTCGATGGAAAAGCAGTGAAGCCTGTTACTTGGTTGGTTGATTTATAGGCGCTCTTCGATCGTATTCCCATGATGCCCACGTTCAGACGAGATGAGGAGGTCGTCTTGTCACCATAACTTCCCGAGGTGGCCGAGAATCCCGAGGGATGTCTCCGGATCCGGGAATGAATGTTTTTGTTATTTCCTTGCATACGTGCCTGCCAAGTGTCCCTTCCTCTTGGTATACGGTGGCAATCCGCTCCGCACCTTGCCCTGTCATAAAGTATTTCTGTTTTCGCCTGATTTTGCCATAATTTCCTCTGCTGTGCATGTCCTTTCGTCCAATGCCAACAATCCCAACTTTTTTTCATACCGGTACGTTGTGTCATACTGTACCGTTGGTGCCCGTCTTTGCCGATTAAGCCCATTTGGCGTTGTTAAGGTCCTGTGTTGCCAGCTGTAAGCACCTTTCTTTGAGGCTCGGACAGTCCGCCTGTTGCCAACAACTGTCCCAAATCTCGTCTTCATTGTCTAGGCCATAGTTTGCCAAGTAGTCGGCCAGCCCATTAGCCTTGCGTCTGACCGCCTCGAAGACTAAGCCTTTCATTCCGACCAGCAGTTCTGCTATATTCTCCATCACCTTGGTGAGTCTCCAGTGTTTGGTAACCCGACTTACCTTGGTGCCTGCGTAGATTTTCTTTGCTGCTGAGATTACCAGAGACGAGTCCCCTTCCACCATTACTTTTCCAGACTGCAAATTCTTCAGAATCCTAAGCCCGTGTTCGAGCGCTGCGAACTCCATTTCGTTGTTCGTGCTCTCTCCCAGCTCTCTGCAGTATATGTGAATGATTTCGCCATCCTGATTCTTTATGACTCCTCCAATACCTGCTGTTCCGGGGTTTCCGTTGGATGCACCATCAAAATTGAGCTTCAGGCTTCCCTCCGGCGGACAGTTCCACTGGGTGGCTTCCGAGTTTGGTAGCTGTTGGCGTCCCGACGAAGTGCTGCTTTCGTTCGCTTCCAACCGAAAGCGTTTGAGGATGCGTAAGTACCGGTCTGATATCTTCTCTGTAGGATCCTCTTTACATTTCGTTTGAATAAGCTGTTGAATGTTGGTTAAAATTGTTTCTTTAGAGTGCTCTGTATCTCTGTGTTCATCCTGGAAGATTCGCCTGTTGTGCTCTTTCCAGATTGTCCATAGAAGGAAGCCTGGCGTAATTTTCCATATACTGTTTACCCTTTGGTTATTTGAAAAATTATGTTGCCAATTGAGGATGGTGTTATGGATAGACCCTCTGTCTCTGTTGGTGTCACTTAAAATTTCTGCCACCCAGTTCCATAGATGATTTTCCCATTCGCATGAGTTGAATAGGTGATTTATTGTCTCCTCCTCAGCTAAGCACATTGGGCATCTTGAAGGTCCACTGAAACCTTTTCTTCGTAAATTATCCCAGGTTAAGGTTTTGTTTCGCATCATAAGCCAAAGGAAAGTCTTGATTTTTGGCCAAAATAGACTGTCCCAGACCTTATTGTTCCATGGTACTGCCTCCTCCTGCTCAGCTTTAACCATTATTTCCCTTTCTTCTTTTAATGAGAATTTGCCGCTACCTTTCCATCCCCATCTGAGCTTGTCTGCTTCTTCTGCTATCCGTATCTTTCTTTTTTTCACTTTGTTATTAATCTGTTGTATGCTTTCATTTCTTCCGTTTTGGTCGTCGTTGCTGAAACTAATCCATTCCCTCCATATGGGGTCCCTGTTGTCCCGATTCCAGTAATGGTGGACTTGGTGCTTGCCCTCATTTTGGTTGGATATTTTGAGCGAAGTAAGCTCAGGTGTTTCCAGTTTTGGGAGTTGCTGCCATGCATCCTCCCAAAACAGGGATGTCCTACCATTGCGGACTTCCCAGAAACAATTCTCCTGTATTATACTTCGGTTGTTGCGCACAAGGTTCCAAATGGGTGAGCCTTCCGGGACCTCTTGTAGTCTGATCATATCCTGATTATTGCAATTGGGAGTGTACTTTTCTTTCCAATATCTTGCCCATGGCAGATTGGGCTCTTTTATCCATCTCCACCAAAGTTTAGCGCCACAGGTTCTGTTGACAAGTAATGGATCTACTAGATTTAGACCCCCCATGGACTTCGGCTTGCATAGTTTATTCCAAGCTACCAAAGCCCATTTTTTCTTATCCCCATTACCGTTCCAAAGGAAGGATCTCTGAATGTTCCTTATTTGTTGAAGAATTCCTTTGGGAGCTGGTAGCATAGACAATAGGTACTGAGGTATGGCCTGTAGCACTGTCTTAGTTAGAACTAGACGGCCAACAAAGTTTAAGACCCTGTATGTCCATTGTTTGCATCTCTTTTCCATGCTGGTGAGCACCTTTTCCCAGTGTGTTTTTTGCCAAGGTTTTAAAGTGAGGGGAGCCCCTAGATACCTCGAGGGCAGATTGCCTATCCTAAAACCAAGAAGCTGAGATAGATGAGCTTGAATAGCTGGATGGGTGTGGAAAAAAAAGATCATTGATTTGGAGAAATTTATTTCCATTCCCGAGGCTTTACTAAAAAGATCTAAGATATGCCTGAAAGCCATGGCCTCTTTGATTGTAGGGATTCCATGTAACATTGTATCGTCCACGAACTGTTGGTGTGTGGTGGCCGGTAGAGTTCTTATCGGTTGAAGACCCTTAATGACTCCATCAGCTCTGTTCTTGGCTATAATTCTACTAAGAACTTCCATAAGAATGACAAACAGGAAAGGGGACAGAGGATCTCCCTGCCTTATTCCTCGTGATGGAGAGAAGGGTTCAGAGGGAGCTCCATTAACAAGGATGGAGAATCTGGAGGATTTGATGAGTGCTAAAACCCAGCTTATCCATTGCCTGCAAAAACCAAAAGCTTCCAGTATGGCCTCTAGGTATCTCCAGCTTACCTTATCATATGCCTTAGAGAGATCGAGCTGCATCAGCATTCCTGTTTCTTTCCTTGAGTGTAGAGTATGGATCATCTCTTGGGCCAGGAGGATATTATCTAATATCTGCCTTCCCTCTACATAGCCTGATTGTTCTTCAGATATGATTCCCGGAAGAATCAGCTTTAATCTGTTAGTGATGACTTTTGATATTATTTTGTAAATGACATTGCATAGGGCTATAGGTCTGAAATTTTCAGGGGTATTGGCTTCCTCTTCCTTAGGTATAAGCACTATAAAGGTTGAGTTGATGGATTTTAGGATTGTTCCTGATCTTCTGGAGTCCTCGACCACATCCCACACTTCCTGCTTTATAATATGCCAACATGCCTTGTAAAAGTTGATGGTAAAGCCATCAGGTCCTGGAGCTTTGTCGTTTGGCATGCTATTAACCGCTTCCTCCACCTCTCCCAGTGTAATCTCCCTGTAGAGGGCCCAATTCTGCTTAGAGTTGGTAGATTTGGGTATGGCTTTTAGCAATTCCTTGATAGCTTCCTCTCTGTCTAAGTGCGGCTCCTGAGCTATGAAATTGAAGTGTTCTCGGAGCCGAGTTGATATGTCATGGTGATTCTTCAGAGGTTCCCCTTCTTTATTCTTCATTTCCAGAATTTTGTTAGCGCTCCTGTAGTCTAGAGCTGATCTATGGAAAATTTTTGTGTTATGCTCCCCTTCTTTTAACCATTGGATTCTTGATTTCTACTTCCATAGGGTTTCTTCTTGTTTGCATCGCTCATGCCATTGATGAGTTAGACTTCTCTCCTGCTCGGCATATTCCTCATTGCTGTGCCCAGAGCCCAGTCTTTGTGAATCTGTTCCAGCTTTTCCTCTATCTGGGTTTTTCCCTTGAAGATGTCCCCAAATACTGTTATGTTCCACTCCTTTATTCTTTCCTTGATGATTCTTAACTTCTTCTGTAAATTAAACATTTTGGAGCCATTACCTTCTAGGGGTTCGAACCACCATTTCTCCACTAGCTCGAGGAAGTTGGGGTGATCCAGCCAGAATTTTTCAAATCGGAAAGGTTTGTTCCTCGGAGTGCCTAGCACCGCAACTGTGAGAGAATTGGCCAGTGATCTGAGCCTCCAGATGGGAGAATATCTGATTCCACCGTGATGCCATCCAAAATGATGTTCTCAGAGATCAAGAAACGATCCAAGCGAGAGGCAATCAATCTATCTCCGCCTCGTCGATTATTCCAAGTGAAGTTACCACTCTTGGGAAGAATATCTACTAATTTCACATTATCAATGAAGCTGGTAAAAGCCTCTGAATCTTTGTTTAGTTTTCTTAGACCCCCTTTCTTCTCTAGAAGGGTGGTTATCATATTGAAATCTCCCCCTATAATGCATTTGGATCTTGGATATCTAGCAATTAGTTTATGTAAGGAATTTAAGAAGCTTATTTTGTCCTTTGTTCTTTCTGGCCCATATACATTAACACATAAGAAAGATTCAGAGTTACCTGTGATTTGAGCTTCCACAGCTATGAAATGTTTGTTCGCTTCGGCTGAGATCACCTGAATATATCTTGTATTCCAGAGCGTTGTTAGGCCTCCTTCTCGACCTTGACTTTCTACTTCCAGATAGTCTATATTCCTTCCAATCTTCTTGTTTATCTTGGCCATGCTGCATTTAGTTTCTTGAATGAACATGATCTCCGGATTAAAATTTTGAAATTTACGCTTCATAACTCTTTGTTTTGCTTGGATGTTCAGCCCCCCTGACATTCCAAGATATTACCTTCATGATTAACTTACAGTTTTAATGGTAGGAGGAGAAGGCACTAAGTGCCTTCATCTTCCCGGAGTTGATCATTATCATGTCTAGCTCCTGCAACGCCTCCCCATTTGTCCTTCTGCCTCTTCTTTTCTTTTGTTTGGTGCTAGATGATTTCCATGTAAGAATTTTGGAGTGGTTGCCACTTCCTTTTGCTACTCCTAGCTTCCTATTCTGCTTCTCTAATTCTGCCTTCTGCCTGGCTATGAATAAATCATTTATCTTCCTAATTTCTTCCTCCGGAGCGTTTTCTATGCCTTGCGTTTTCCACTTCTCAGCTATGCATGTTAGATTCATTCCTTCCCTGGCTAGCACCTCCTCCAGCTCGAGATCATCACTCCCTCCATCGCTAGTGAGCATTCCTATGTCCTCCTCATGCTCTTCTGGTCTATCATGCATTTGGACTTCCTTAAAATTCTTGTTCCCTTCCTCTACAAACCTGGTTTTTTCCTCCCTTTCCTTATGCTCCTTATCTGCTGCTTGGGTTCTAATTCCATCCTCTGAGTCTGATTCTAGATCTAGAATTTCAAAAGTATTGTTGTAGTTGGTTCTTCCTATTCCCACCTTGTTTATTCGTATTCTATTGGCCCTCTGTCTTGACTTTGGTGTAATGAAATTATCTTTGGCCTTATTCCCCTGCTCTGTTTTAGTGTCTTCCTCCTTCTTGTTCATCGGGCATTCCCTAATTAGGTGTCCGTGTTCGTGACATTTGCGACATAAAAATGGAATCTTCTCGTAGTCTATTGCCTAAAAGTAGTCTTTATCTCTGTATTCAAGCCATAACCCTTCATGCAGTGCTCCCGAGACATCCATTTCAATGCATATTCTTGCGCATGAGGTGTATTTCTTTTGCAGGGTTGCTTCAGAGGCTTTGATGAAAGTGCCCAATCGATCTCCAATTTGCTTGAGAGCATTTGAACCCCAGTAGTCTATTGGGAGAGAGAATAGTCTAATCAAAACTGGAACTTGAGTAAATGATTCTTTTTCTGGGGTAAAGTTTGCCTTCCATGGGCGCATGTACAGTCCAGCCGAGGCCATGAAATATGAGCCTCCATCAAAAATCTTGTCCTTATCTTCCAGGTTGGTGAAAACCACAGTGAAGAAACCTTTAGCTCCCAGGTGTAATTTGACATCCCCTTTGGGCTTCCACTGCTGCCTAATCCATTGACATAGGGCCCTTTCTGTTGGCCACATGCCCATAAATTTGTAGATGACTGCATGTTCAGTCATATGATCTCGGTAGGCTTGTATTTCCGGATCTGTGATGACAACCCTTAGGTTATCAGCCTTTATTGGTTTGCAGATCCCGTTCGTTGGGGGATGCTTCTTGTGGCTTGAACTTGTGTCCCCTGTTGCTTCTTTGTTCTCCCGCCTATTGTCTGCATTCTCCCGCTCTTCTTCTGCCTGTTTTCCTTTATTATCTGTCATTTTTTGTCCTGTTGCGGCTTTGTTTTCAGTGCTTTCCTGCCTGTCATCTCCTGCTCCTATGACTTCTGTATTACTGTCTTGATCATTGCCTCCTGCTTGTTTTTTCTTCTTGTTTGTTCCGCCAGGCTGCTTGAAGCCATCATAACACGTGATTCTGACTCCTTCGCTAACGTTCTTCCTCTGTTTTTGCATGATTATTTGTTTAAAAGAAGGGGTCCCCATGGACCCCTCTACCTCCATCCGGGCGGTCAGCTCTTGACCCTTTCTGATCAGGGCTGCTAATCAAGGTCTGTGCATTGCCAGGTCTGAGCGATATCAGTTTCTCAGAGAACTAGGGTTTCTCATCTCCCTCGCATCGACCGAGAAAAATAAGAAAAAAAATAATAATTTATTATCAATTATTAATAATAATATTTGTGAATTTTTCTTCTTTTATTTCATCTTCTCCTCTTTTTTTGTTTTTTTAATATTCAAATAAATTCTTTATAAATTATCAATTTACACCCAATTTTTTTTATTAAACCAAATACCACACTCAAAAATATTATAAATAATAATTTTATAAACCTTCATACAATGAAATATTACAATGTGCTTCTAATAAATAATAAAATGGAATAATAACTTATCAATCCTAAAATAATATCTTAATATTAATTAAAGAAATTCAACCTTCATTATCCATTTGAACATAATTATTTAATAATAATTAAACCAGTAATAAAATACTTCAGTGCCATTCTAGTACATAAATAAGAAAATAAGAAAATATTAGAGTACCATAATAACAAAATCATCCTTGGAAAACCAATAACGAAATCCATGGATATGGTTTCCCATTTCCATTATGGAATGGGAAAAGGTTGCAACAATCTTGCTAGATGTTGATGGGAATCCTTCACATGTTGACACTCTCTGTATTTAGTCACATACTCTGATGTCTCTGTTTCCATGTTAGGCCAATAAAATATTTCCTCAAAACAATTATTAGTTTTTTATACCTATGATGAGCAACTATTGGTTTCTCGCGCAATTCATTTAAAATAAATATTTCGGTTCTGGATCATTAGGCAAGTAAAATTTGTTTTTGAAAAACAATAAATCTTGATTATTTACTGAAAAATCAGTTTATTCTTCACCTGATAATTCAATTTTCTTCCTTTTTTATTTTAATTTTCATGTATTCCTCATCAAAATCTGTTATTGTTTTCTTATCTTTTCTATCAAATGTGTATGTTAACTTGTTACTGAAATTGTGCAAATCTAATTTAACTTTCTACTCAAAGCATCAAAAAAATTGTTTTCTTTCCCTTGAATGTGTACGATTTCATAATCGTACTCACTAAGGATCACCAACCATCTAGCTTGCCTAACATTCATATTTGGCTAGTCAAAAATGTATTTGAGGCTAAAATTATGTGTCTTTAGCTGAAATTTCCTTCCTATCAGATAATGTCTCAACATTTTTAAAGCATGGATGATAACTGCTAATATTAGGTCATGTGTGACATTGTCCCTTAAGAAACCAATTTCTTGGTTGTGTAGAAATTGTGCTTAAGACAGTAATGTTTATTATTATTGTCACTTTTTGTATGATGTATCCTCAAATGAATGACCTGAAAGACCTGGTTTTTAACCTTTAATACTTAGCTGATATGAAAATCTCAGAATGCCATACGATGCTGGATATAAACGCTAAGTGAAGAATGCTTTGAAAGGTTAGAGACAACATGCTATTTTTCACAGAAACTATTATCTGTAACACTTTGAGAAGTTAGAGACAATATGTTGTTTTTCACAGAAACTATTATCTGTAACTTAGAAGAAATGTAGAAGTAGGGGTTTTAAGTATAGGAGCATTCTTTTAAGGAATTTTAACTTCATTCACATAAGTAAAAAAAGACCTGCAACTTCATTACTATACTTAAATAAAATAATACATATGATGACACATAACAGAGAAGTTACAAAATCATACCCAACAATGTGTGAAAAACATCTTATTCTTTCATTAATAAACAATTTATCAAAAATACAGTAGTTGAGTCTCTAGGTTCTTCAAAATTCGAACCCTTTTTCTATAATTTTTTATCTTTTTATACATCATGTGACAGTTAATAATCACCAAAACTGTCAAACTTCTTAACTATCTCCTAACTGTCTAAAGTAAAAGTCATTACAGAAAATTACATTGGGGGGTAAAAGACACCTCATTCACAAGAAAAAAATAATATGAAGTACAAAAATTAGAATATAACTGATGATGGTTGCTCGTTGTTTAGATCTGTGGCATGACTGCTGATGAAGTTTCTCTGTAAATGTTCTGATAATAGCTAGACTGTTTTAACACATCGAAATTGCATCTTTACAAGATTCCATGTGTGGTTGTGGGTTATGGGCCCACATATGTATCAGAAATGTTCTGATTGGCGGAAACACAAAGAAATCCTTATGGCCCACATATATATCAGAAGTGCTCTGATTGGTAGAAACACAAAGAAACCCGACCAATAACTATTCCTTTGGAGTTTCGGGCATTCGCCTCTAATTCTAGTTATTTTGTTAAAACAACGAAATTGGTTGATTTACGCGGAATATGGCTTACCACGGAACTGAAAAGAATTTAGGCTCCAGTTCATAATCTTATCACATCCACCCTTTCCACAGACATGTGCCTTCCTCATGGACTTGATAGGAAACAAAACTGCAATTAAAAGACTTCTAGGGTCCGAAATTTATAATAAAACCCAAGCACTTTTCAACGTGATATCTATCGAATCTCATCCCTTCTTGATGAGCGGATGTGATTGATCCAGACTTCAATAGATTAAACCACATTCTATAAACCATCATGTCTATTTTCCAAATTAAACATTGTCTTTGTTAACCATGTAATTATCGTCAGATTTGTGTTCTTCAAGCAGACAACCTTGATCAACTAAGGTTTTAACCTGACTTTATAACTTCTCGCATTCGATTTTGGAGTAAACCTCGCCCTTGTTAACCGCACAATTACTACCTGATCTGTTGCCTTCCAAGTGGACGACTCAGATCTTCTCACAGGCTTCTCACATTAAAAAGCCATTAATAATATAAAATAAGTCATTTCTTTCAAATTTCCGCATTTTCTTTTATTTATGTTAT
>APFE030982685.1:80974-104909 GCA_000404065.3 Pinus taeda
CTACATATTATTTTAACAAGGTCTTAAAGACCCATCCATCTCCATTGTCTTATATTACGTTACTCTTTATGAAAAATGTTAACTATATTAAGGCTCTACAGTTTTCAACCTAGTTACTAATTAAGTTGTTGTCACTGTTAGCTCTGCTACATACTTTGTTATCTCAAGGGTCAAATGCAGGTCTGGCCGCGTCGGTTATGCTCATAAAGGACTCAAATAAGTCATGCTTCTTCTGCTCCTATCTCTATTCTTTCCTCCAAAACTTGTAATAAACATTGTTTATACAAGCCCTGAGCGCAAAGCTTAACTCCTCGCAAGCCATATTCATATGACCCATGCTCTCATAGTCAATCATCACCTTTTGATCGCAGTCATTGAATTGTCGCGCCTAGATCCAACAGTTCCTCGCCGCTAATAACTTTCCCGTTGGTTTTCCCGTCGTCCGATCATCTACCGCACGATCCAACGACATCCGCTTTCCCCGCTGCCAAAACATAGCCGCACGTTAACTCGCAATCAGAGCGGTTTTGGTCCCATCACATCCGCCATGCATCACCCGATAACTCACATCGCTAGCCCTTGTAAAATTATTGTCCGGCCTCCGATAGCAGTGCGATATATACTGCTTACCGCTTAAGCTCGCTCTCCCCACCCAATAAGCTTCGTGCATCTTCTGCGCCTGGCGACTGTTGGATCTGCTCGCTCGAGATCCAATGACCTGTGATCACCCCGCTCTCATATCTCCTGATATCTTCTGTAAAGAAATCTCTGCCTTCCATCTACGAGATCCAATGAATTAGAATCATTTTTCCTCCATTTCCTCCCAACACCTCCCTCAGAGAAATCTTTGTCGTTCGGTTGTTTGATCCAATGGCCAGTTTCGTGTCTCTATTCAGTTCGTCTACCTGCCATGAAGTCCACGCTCCTTAACTGCTCTGTGCATCCAAAGGATGAGCATAACCAATTCCCGGTACCATTCGTAGCAGATCCTTAACCACTGCATTCAAGGGATAGTATGGCCGAGAAAGGAAGGACAAGCCTCGAGCAGTTAAATGCATTTATTAGTTATGGAATTTATTCCATACAACACTCCACCTGCTCGAGAAGGACAACAGAGCATTCGAGAAGATCAAATCTGTTCACTGAAGTAGGCAGACTGCACCAAAGACTCCATGAGACAGTTAAAGCGGTTGGTGGTCAATTATGACCCCTTCACGTATAGAACAACATAAAATCTTTGAAATCAAACTCTATATATACCAAAAAACACAATGTCATCAGGGTTGATGGTTTTTGTTTTGATGTAAAGTTCAACTTCTAGAGACTCTAACTGCTTTGATACTTGCAGCGTCTTGTCTCCCTTTTCAGCTAATACAAGCTTCTTTTGCTATTAATTGCTCACTTTTCACTTCTATTCTATTCTAGGCTGTGCCTGTTATGCATTTTTCATGAACTCTTGATATTTAGCATTAGAGGAGCTATCATCCTACCTCTGTGTTAAATTCTTGTTTATATCAGTGAATATGTTATTCAAGTTTCTGTTTACTTAGTGACAGAGAGCTGTCATCCTATCTGTGCATTAGGAAACAGATTTGCAGACCTCTTTACTAGTTGCAGCCGACCATCACAGGGTCCTGTGCATCTACTGGTGTGGTTATTATTCTCCATGTTCACTCAATCCTTAAACTGTGAGTAATTGGTGGTCTAAAGCCTTGTAGTCTGGGGGTGTTCACGCATGTCTGGAGTCAAGCAAGGTAGGAGTGGTTATCTGGCATGAACAAGCACAATTCCTTCCATTCATCCATTTCCAACATCATGTTGAGTTTGTAATTTTCCCGAGCATCTTTGAGATACAACCTAGGAGAGTTTCTTGGGGTGATAACATTGATTGGTGTCATTGTCGAGGAGAGGAGGTTGAAGCTCAGCTTCCTTGGGAGAATGACACAGTTCCAGATTTTGATGATAGACAAAGTCTGGGCACATTTCTGGTTGTAATCATATGTCTGGTGACTCTACTAGAGAACCAACCTAGTGGCGACTCCACATTTCAGTTCTGGCTCAGTTTGTGAGGCATACCCGAAGAAATCCTTAGAAATCACCATCTGACCCAGTGCCTGACCCTGAGAAGATTGTTAAGCAGAAGAAAACATCACAGAAAGGAGCATCAGGATCAGGTAAACCTAAGAAATCTTATGTATCTCTGTAAGAGAAGGTTATAGTTGAGAATAACAGTTTGAAGAATTAGAGCCTAGTATTGCTAGTGAAGACTTACCTGTAGAGATTCATATAGCTCCTTGTTCTTTTAGTTCCCCTTTGGATCTCAGTCCAAAGAAAGTCTCTCATACAGTCCATCATATTCCCTTGTCTCTGTCATCTATTTCATTGTTCCCCACCATCCAATCTGCCAGTATCCTTCAATCTACCCCAGTCATGGCAGGTCAGCAAGCACCTACAAAGATGGAAATAATCATAGCTGCTAGGTATGGGCCCTTAGTCTTGCTTGTCCCTTTGAATGCATGCGTGTAGGAGAATATCAGAACTATATGCCCAAGTTCACTGGTACAGATGGGGTAACAACTGAAGAACACCTTGAATCTTTCTATAGTTATGCTGATAACTTGGATATCAGTGAAGATGATGTGTGGATGAGAGTTTTTGTCCAGAGCCTTGATGGAGAGGCTAGAAGGTGGTTCAGAGAATTGACCCCTAGATCTATAATAGATATTGAAGCATTAGATGATATATTTCTGAAGCACTGGGGAGATAAAAAGGACTTGCTATATTACCATACTGAGTTCGGTAACCTCAAGAGGGAAAATGGGGAATATTTTCCTGATTTTCATAAAAGATTCAATCATATGTATAGTAAGATACCAACTGAAGTAAAGCCAACCCCCACCTCTGCCAAACTCACCTATGCCAATGCTTTTGACTTTGATTTCTGCCTGTTGTTGAGAGAAAGAAGATGTACCACTAAAGCTTATATGCAAGATGCAACCCTAGAAGTAGAATCTAATATCATGGCTGCAGAAAAACTCAAAAGTCATGCTGACAGAAGGAGGCAGAGAGGTGAGGCTTCTTCTTCCTCTATTTCATCATCAGAGCCTAAATTAGACAAAATGACCAGAATGATAGAGTCATTGGCTGCTAAGATATCTAAGCTGAAGGTTGAGCAGAACTCAGGAAAGACAAGGAAACAAAACACATTTGCTCCAAGAAACTCAAACCCATTTAGAAGAGAAAATGAACAGTTGTGAATCATTCAGAGGGGTAAAGAACCAAATGAAGAACAGAAAGTTAAAGCTCCTTTTCAAAATGTAGTCATGGAGGAGGAACAGTTTGAAGAAGAGGATGAAATTCATTACATGGAAGATAAAGGCAGTGCTGCCTTTTTGACATTGCCTGCATATGAAGAATCATTGTTGTAGGACCAAACCAGTCAAAGGTGGGATAGAGATGTTGTTCTGCATACTGGTGAACAACAAAGATATAATCTGAGGTCACAAGCAAACAATGCCAAGGAAAATCCTTCCCAAAGAGCTGCTGTCCCAACAAAGCAACAAAATACCAGACAAAAGAGACTAGCAGCTGATCTAGTCATCCTCAAAACTCCAGCTCAAGAGGTAAGAGGTCCCAACAAGTCCCCTTCCCCTTTCATTTTGAATCAGAAGTCCAGAAGTTGAAAATATTTGTACCTCTGTTAGAACTTGTAAAGGGTGAATTGTTTAGAAAGCCTAGCCTTGAAGCTCTTGAGCTGAAAGCCACACAAATCTCCACTGACTCTGTCAATTTGCAAGATGCTAAACCTATAGTCATGTTGAGCCCCGTGACTGAACCTGCTGATGATAATTCTCCATCTTTTTATGTCTCCTTGACCATTCATGACAAAATCCTCCACAATTGCCTGCTAGACACTAGGGCTAGTCACAATCTGATGCCAAAAGCTGCCATGGAAGAGTTAGGCCTTGATATTACCAGACCATATCATGATTTATTCTCCTTTGATTCAAGAAAGGTGAAATGTCTGGGACTGATCAAAGATTTAGCTATTACCCTAACTCAACTGCCCATGAAGAGTATGGTGATGGACATTGTGGTAGCAGATCCCCCTCCTAAGTTTGGCATGCTGTTGTCCAGAGGGTGGATTAAGAGACTAGGTGGGACATTATAGAATGATTTATGTTATGCCACTATCCCAGTTTTTGGAGGAGAAAGCAGGAGATTATATAGAGAAGCGTAGCTGGCATACATCATCAGTGATGAGAAGAATCCTTCTAATCATCCTATTTATGCCATAGACATTGATTTTGGGGCATGTATTCTCCAAATAGAAGAATATCATACGTCCTCGATGTAGCTCAGGGAACCAATAGTTTAGGCCGAGGAAGAGCAAGGAAGTCAGGTTTGGGAGATGTTCTTTGATGGAGCATGTTCCAGGAAGACTGCAGGAGCAGGGGTGGTGCTGATATCTCCAAAGCAAGAAAGCACAGAGCTGTCTTTTAAGCTAGACTTCCAAGTCACCAACAATATAGCAGAGTATGAGGCTCTGATATTGGGGCTTAACGCAACGAAAGATAGAGGAATCAAGAACATAAAGGTGTTTGGAGATGCTTATCTTATCATTCAACAAGTAAACAGAAATTTTCAGGCAAAGCACCCAAGGCTGAAAGCATACAGAGATGAGGTATGGAGACTCAAAGATTCTTTTGATAGTTTTTGTATCTCATACATCCCTAGAGCCAAAAATCAGCTTGTCGATTCCCTTCCTGTGTCTGCAAGCATTTTTATCCCTCCCCTACCTCCCAGACTAGTTTATGAAGTCCAAATGAAATACAGACCATCCTTGCCTGATAATGTCCAACATTGGAAAGTTTTTGAAGATGATGATGAAGTGAATAGACTCCTGTAAGTCATTGATGAATTCTCTGAAATGCAAATTGACCAAGAGAATGAAGCCTTGGAAGAAAATCCCCAATCCCAGCTCAGAAATAAAATTGGCAAAGATAGCATTGTCCAATTGCCCAACAATCATATACCTAAGGGTTTAATTCCTTTAGAAAGATTGTTTGACCAGAATGATGTGCCTTATAAGGCTGCCCAAAAAGAAGACCAAACTGCAGTCTGTAAGCATAATATAGGAAGTCCAGGTTAGCCAAGATATATAAATCTATCAACCCATTTGTTTGCTGGCCAAAGTGCTGAATACTACAATTTAATGAAGCAATTTGCTGATGTCTTTGCTTGGGAATATAGTGACCTGAAAACTTATGATAGGAAGATCATTCAGCATAAAATCCCTTTAGAGAAAGACACCATACCTTTCAAGCAGAAGCTGAGACCAATAAACCCTTTATTTCTTCCTTTGATTGAGAAAGAAATCAAGACGTTATTGGCTGCCAAAATCATAGTCCCTCTTAGATATTCCAAGTGGGTAGCCAATTTAGTAGTGGTGAGGAAGAAAAGTGGAGAAATCAGACCCTGTGTTGATTTCAGAAACTTAAACAAATGCTCTAAGAAAGACAATTATCCTCTACCCAAGATGGAGCATTTGCTGCAAAAGGTTTCAGGAGCCAAAGTGATTTCTTTCCTGGATGGATTTTCCAGATATAATTAGGTTGTTGTACATCCAGATGATCAAGAGAAGACTACAATCACCACTCCCTGGGGCACTTTTATGTATTCAAAGATGCCTTTTGGGCTGATGAATGCTGGAGCCACCTTTCAGAGAGCTATGGATATAGCATTTATGGGAGAGAGGGATAAATTTGTCCTTATCTACCTCGATGATATAATAGTATACTCCAACAACCATCATGACCACTTGCAGCATTTGAAGAAAGTGTTCCTGAAGTGCAGAAGGTTTGGGATTTCAATCAATCCTAAGAAGTCACAGTTTTCTTTAGAAGAAGGCAAGCTGTTGGGACATATTTTTTCTGCTGCAGGTGTCCGAATTGACCCAGAAAGAGTAAGAGAAATATAGACCTTCTCTATCCCAAGATCAAAGAAATACATCCAGTTCTTTCTGGGAAAAATAAACTTTGTGAGGAGGCTTATCCCAAATTTTGCAGAACTAGTGAAGCATATTACCTCCATGTTGAGAAAGGGGTAGAGATAAAATGGACTGAGGTAGCAAGAAGATCTTTTGAGTCCATTAAGAAAGCCATTATGGATGCTCCCATTCTAATCAACCCATATTACAGCAAGGAGTTCCACATATTTTCATTTGCCTCTGAAGACACCCTTGCAGCAGTTTTATTGCGAGCAGATGAAGAAGGTGCAGAGCATCCAATGGCATTTTTCAGAAAAACATTAAGGGATGCTGAGCTGAGGTATGATATCATTGAGAAACAATAATATGCTCTTATCAAGTCTTTAGAGTTTATATTCTGCATTCCAAGGTAATTGCATATGTACCTTCTGCTTCAATAACAAAATTCCTAACACGGTGCGATGTTGATGGAAGAAGGGCTAAATGGATTGCAAAGCTGATTGAATTTAACATAGAACTGAAGCCCACCAAGCTTGTAAAAGGTCAGGGCCTTGCCAGACTATTAGCAGAAGAAAATTGCAGAACATTGGATATAAATTGTGTGGGCTCAATTGCAGAAAATGGTCAAACAAAAGAAGTAACAGCTGAACCAAAAAAGAATCAGATATTGGCCGAAAATCTAGCTTCCTATGATTGGTACTCTGCTATAGCTAAATTCTTATTGAAGCTAAAAGTTCCCCAGGTTTAAGTACAAGTCAAGCCAAAACTGTTAAGCTCAGGGCAGCTAAATATTACATTTATGAAAATCTGCTCTACTGGAGGGACCCATATGGAATTATTTTGAGGTGCTTGGACAAAGAACAATCAATAGAGGTTATGCAGCAGTTTCATTCCAACATGTGTGGAGGACACCATTATTGGAAGACTACAACCCACAAAATCCTCAGAGCTGGGTACTATTGGTCCACCTTGTTTTCTGATGTGTTTTCGTTTGTTAAATCCTGTGAAAGGTGCTAGAGATTTGAAGGGAAACAACAGTTGAAATCCCTGCCCTTAAAGGCTATACATGCTAGTGGCCCTTTTCAACAGTGGGGCTTGGATTTGATTGGAGAAATCAATCCACATTCCAGTGGCCAACATAGATGGATCCTAGTAGCCACTAATTACTTTACCAAATGGGTTGAAGCAATCCCTACCAGAAAGGCTGATCATAATGTGGTCATGAATTTTTTGACAGAGAACATCTTCACCAGATTTGGTTGTCCACATAAGTTAGTCACAGATAATGCAGCCGCCTTCAGAGCAAAAGAATTGGTGGACATGTGCAATTCAATGGGTATTAAACGAGTTCATTCCACCTCATAATACCCTCAAGGCAATGGTCTAGCAGAATCTTCCAACAAGAGTTTGATAAGGATAATCAAAAAGCTGTTGGAGGATAACCAAAAGAATTGGGATTCTAAGCTCAAATATGCAATGTGAGCTGACAGAGTGACCATTATGAAATCCATAGGGAATTCTCCATTCAAGCTGGTGTATGGTATAGAGGCAGTGTTCCCAATTTAGTTAACTCTCCTTGTGGCAAAGTTCCTACAACAAGAACATAATGAGGAAGAATACATGGCAAAAAGGATCACTGATTTAGCAGAGGTACACCAGATTAGAGAAAAGCTGGTTGAAAAGTCTGTAGCACATCAGAAGAAGATCAAGGGTGCTTTTGACAGAAGGACAAAAATGGTTATTTTTCAAATTGGAGATTTGGTTCTGAAGTGGGATGTATTGAAAGAGAAGAGAGGCAACCATGGGAAGTTTTATGCTTTCTGGACAAGGCCTTTTATTATTTCTCAAATTCAAGGGAACAATACCTTCATACTACAAAGTATGGGAGGAGAAGCAGTGTTTGATGGCCCAATTAATGGGCATTTTCTGAAAATTTATGTTGTTTAAGGTCTTTTGCCTTAAAATCGTAAATATGTTGTTTTATCAGTTTTAGTGTAAGCTCAGTAGACTCCATGCCCAATGGAACACTAAGAAGTTTTGCTAATTTGTTTTTACAGGAAAGGCATTGATTTTCAAGTTCTTGAGACCTCATAGGGAGGATCCCATCCCCAGAAGGAGCCAGTGTTAGCTCTACTACATACTTTGTTATCTCAAGGGTCAAATGCAAGTCTGGCCACGTCGGTTATGCTCATAAAGGACTCAAATCAGTCATGCTTCTTCTGCTCCTTTCTCTATTCTTTCCTCCAAAACTTGTAATAAACTCTGTTTATACAAGTCCTGAGTGCAAAGCTTAACTCCCCACAAACCATATTCATATGACCCCGTGCTCTCATAGTCCATTATCACCTTTTGATCGTAGCCATCGAATTTCCGCTCCCAGATCCACGGTTCCCCGCTGCTAATAACTTGCTCATTGGTTTTCCCACCATCCGATCATCTACCGTGCGAACCGACGACATCCGCTTTCCCAGCTACCAAAACATAGCCGCACGTTAACTCGCGATCAGAGAGGTTTTGGTCCCATCACATCTGCCATGTGTCACCAGATAACTCTCATCACTAGCCCTTGTACAATTACCGCCCGACCTCCGATAGCAGTGCGAGTAATACTACTTACTGCTTAAGCTCGCTCTCCCCGCCCGATAAGCTTCGTGCATCTTCTGCGCCTGGTGACAGTTGGGTCTGCCCGCCCGAGATCCAATGGCCTGTGATCACCCCGCTCTCATATCTCTCGATATCTTTCGTAAACCAATCTCCACCATCCATCTGCGAGATCCAACTGCTCACAATCATTTTGCCTCCATTTCCTCCCAACACCTCCCTCAGAGAAATCTCCATCGTCTGGTCGTTTATTCCAATGGCTAGTTTCATGTCTCTATTCAATTCGTCCACCTGCCATGAAGTCCATGCTCCTTAACTACTCTGTGCATAACCAGTTCCCGGTACCATTTGTAGCAGATCCTCAACCACCACATTCAAGGGATCGTATAGCCGAGAAAGAAAGGACAAGCCTCAAGCAGTTATATGCATTTATTAGTTATGGAATTTCTTCCATACGACACTCCACCTGCTCAAGAAGGACGACAGAGCATCCGAGAAGATCAAATCCATTCACTGAGGTAGGCAGACTACACCAAAGACTCCATTAGATAGTTAAAGTGGTTGGTGGTCAATTATGACCCCTTCACGTATAGAACAACATAACATCTTTGAAATAAAACTCTATATATACCAAAAAACATAATGTAATTAGGGTTGATGGTTTTTGTTTTGATGTAAAGTTCAACTTCTGGAGACTCTAACTGCTTTGATACTTGCAACGTCTCTTCTCCATTTTCAGTTAATACAAGCTTCCTTTGCTATTAATTGCTCACTTTTCACTTCTATTCTATTCTAGGTTGTGCCTATTATGCATTTTTCATGAACTCTTGATATTTATCATTATAGGAGCTGTCATCCTACCTCTGTGTTAAAGTCTTGTTTGTATTAGCGAATGTGTTATTCAAGTTTCTTTTTACTTAGTGACAGAGAGCTATCATCCTGTCTGTGCATTAGGAAACATATTTACAGACATCTTTACTAGTTGCAGCTGGCCATCACAGGGTCCTGTGCATCTGTTGGTTTGGTTAGTATTCTCCATGTTCACTCAATCCTTAAACTATGAGTAATTGGTGGTATAAAGCCTTGTAGTCTGGGGGTGTTCACACATGTCTAGAGTTAAGCAAAGTAGGAGTAGTTATCTGGCATGAACAAGCATCATTCCTTCCATTCATCCATTTCCAGCATCATGTTGAGTTTGTAATGTTCCCGAGCATCTCTGAGATACAACCTAGCAGAGTTTCTTGGGGTGATAACAATTACTTGTCACTTTGTAATCATATAACTATTCTCGAGCATGGGTAACTCCAAAGTTCATATTTCACCTTATGAAAAACTTGCAATAATCATAGTGCATTCGACCATCCACATGGTTGTTACATAATATACTTTCTTTATTGTGAATTACATGTGGTATAACATACAATGTTTCAATATTGTTAAGTTGATTAGCATACAAATAAAGGTCCACGAATTATTTTAGTGAGGAAATTGAGGGTACAATTCAACCCTAAGATAAATGATGCTTATTGAATCTTGGAAATTTGACGATGGGAATTTAATTAGGGGTCGTTACTTGTTTCATAGGCCACCTCATCCCCTAACTCGCAAGTTCATTTGTTCACTGGCTTTTGGACATAGCTCCAATGCAATCATTTATGGTGTGTAACCGCCTCCTCCCACATTTACTCACTTCCACCAATTTTCCCAGGTTAAGCATGAGCTGAGTGTCACTATGATAATACTCAACCTCCTCTATGACCTTATGGAAATGGAATAAAAAAATCAAGAACTTATTGAATTCCCTAAGGTGGTACAGGACCTTCAGAAGCTACCCAACCCCTCCAGATGTCCAACCCCTGAGCTAATTCTCTTTTTCACTGACCTAGAGCCTTATTCGCTACCTTGATAAGGCCTACAGGTGACTATAAGCCTCTAGTTTCTCCCACAAGCCTGCTTCCCAATGACTGTAAGCCTCTAGTTGCTCCCATAGGCCTGCTTCCTAGTGACTGTAGACTTTTCTAATCAGTTCTATGCCAGTGACCCTGAATTCTAAGCCACTTTTTTAGGGCTAGGATTAAGGCCTTTGCCCAGAACTCGGTGAGACTTCTAGAAATGATAACTAACATAGAAATAAAGAATATAAACCAAAAAATTTAACAAGGACTTAACCTGACCCCTCCCAACTATGACAAAAATTTTGTCAAACACATGGTAAACATGCAACCTACAGGTCATGAATGCATATATGAACATAGGGATTTGAAACTTATCTAAGGTTCAACATGAAGCACCAATGCCTTCTCACAATAGCTTCCATAATTCCATTTATTTCATGCATTCATTAATCATACATTCATTAATTAAACTATGATAAGATCCATACTTAAATCTGTCATAAAATCATGCTTATAACCGACATATAACTAGATAGATAATAATTATAGAACAACCATAAAAGCCACATAATAAAAAGTATAATTACTTGTAAAAAACAAGAGTAACTTAGCTCTTATTAACCTTATTAAAAATGCAACCATGTCAAGGACTTCCATATACCACCCAACCATAAATTGGTTGAACCAATCTTTCTTTCATCCAATTACCGCTGTGCCATATTCTAAGCATGAATGTGGGATCTCATGGGATAAACCAATCCATAAACAACCAAGGGAATACATAGGCTAAACCACCTCCACTGTCACCATACCATGATCTCACCTAAACCGACCACAAGATCACAAAACCAAACCAAGCTTGGATGCCTTAGAATTCCTTCACCATCCCTTGAGGAATTTTCTTGTCTCCACCCACTTGTTGAGGGTTTCTTGAAGAAAAACATCTCCACCCCGAGGCCCTTGTGATTTTCCCGAATCCAAAACCTTCTGATAATCCAAAGCTCAACTAAAAATAATCTCATCACAACATGGTTATCCGAAAATGGAGAAGCAAGGTTAAAAACCACTATCGAAACCCAGAAAAATCTAAGCCAATGACAACAAATGAACCAAATACACACATCCAGATACCATGTATGCTAAAACTAGCTAGAAATTCATACATGCAACCTGTTACCTACAAGTATTCTTGTTGAAGTTACTTAATCCAACCTTTCCCTGCTTCGCCTTTCTTTCCTTGCTTCATCCTTGCTTTCCTTTCTTTCCTTGTCCTTATTTTGCTTTATTGCTTTCCTTCTCCTCTTGGTGCTCTTCTCCTCTCTAAGACTAATTCAAAAATAAAAATTACAAAAGGCCCCAAACTGATACTCTTATGTCTTTTAATTATTGATGCCTCTAATTCTTCATTTTCCTTAATTTTCCTTCAATTTCCTCCTCACATGAAACCTGTGACCTTTCACCTCCTCTTTCTCCTATTTTCCTTTATTTTCATAAATAAAATACCAATAATGTTTTTTGACTTTTCAAATCCTTTGCCATTTCCTTTTCCAATTTCCCCTTAGCCATAATACACAACAAGTGATGCCCACCACAATGTTTTTCCCAACATTCATCTTGGAATAAGTGTCACATTACCTTGGTTTTATTTTGTATTTATCAACTTTATTACATGAACTTTTAACACATGGCTATTACATGGTGTTTAATAATACACTCATAATTGTTCCCAGTTGGAAGTCATAGTTAACTTCCCTTATCTAGTTTGTAACAGTTACCCTATACCTTATAACTACAAATTAGATTTTTACTTGAAATTATTTACATCTATTTTGTCGCCATTTCGTTTTGTAATTTGTTTTTTCGAATACTCCTTTTCTCTCACTAAAATGATTTAATGCATGGGTGTGTTTAATTTTTTGGGGTTCTTTGACAATTGGATTCATTAACTTTGATTGATATTCTAGTTGAACATATCTCTGTAGGGTTTGAAGATTGTTTCTTGACATTGCTGCCAATTATAACCTCGTTCACATGGTTTTTGTTTAGAATTTATACTTTAAGTTCTTTGACATGATGTACTCTTAACTGGAGAAATTCCAATATTTGAAAACCCTAACATTTTGTTTGTTTTTAATTTTTTAAATATTCAAGTTCATAACATATTTCCTAGGTTATTATTCTTGGTCTCATTTCATTTTCAGAATGCACATGTTTTGGTCCCTTTTTACTTATTTATTTTACGATTGGCCTTTTTTTAGTTGTTTTTTGGGTTTTCTTATACCAAGTATTAATCCTAAGAGTTTTTTTGCAACTCAGCTAATAAACTTCAATGCTACATGGATAATGACTATAATTAATTCTTTTTCTTTTGTATTTATATGGCTATGGTTTTTATTTAACCCTAGGCCTTCCATGATATTTGAACAATGAAACATTTCTTCTGTTATCATTTAAATTTAAAATATTTAATTTATAAGCCCTAACCCTTAGGGTATATTAAAGTATTTGTCTTCTTCAAAGAGCACAAACTTGTACAAGATATTTTTATTTATTTTATTTTATTATTTTTATTTTTATTTCGCTCAGCTACATGAAAGAAATTTTTTTTATGGGATTTTTCATTTAGGATTATAACCCTAGAGGGAAATTTTTGTAATATTTATGTATTATTCAATTATATTAAGCCTTGGAATGAGTTTGAGCCTTTTTCCACACAACCTTTACTTTCCTTCGAAGACCAATCTTTTATTGTACAAAAGATTTGAATTTATGTATTATCGTCTTACTAATTATTGGAATCTCCCAAGACTTCTCAAACTTACAGTGCCAGGCTCAAAACACAGGCAGAAACATGAAATTTTGGTTGGTTTTTGGCCTTTTCACCTAGCAAATCTGACTTTCACACTTGGAAACATGGTTTTCCTGCATGTACATGGCCTTCTAAATCCAATGGTGGTGGCCATTTCTCCAAAAAGTTCCCCAAAAAAGGGCTCCTCAAAAATGGTTATGATGGCTAATGTTGAAGGTCACTAGGCCTGTAGTGAAGCCTCCACCAGTAGGTTAAGCTTGTCCTTCTCTTCTTGATGAGCTAAGGCTTCAATTCTTGCTTGAGCCCTTTTGAGCTTAGCTCTAGAAATCTTGTCCCTCATGGCATAATGTTTGGCCATTCTCCTTTGCACCTCCACATATCTACTGGCTTTGGCCAACATGCCCTCAATGTGAGTGTTAACTCTCTCAAGCCAATACTCCTTGTTCTCATTCACTATTTGGCTCATTTGTTCATTCAAGGTAAGTTGATTTGCAAGTTGGGCTTCTTTTTCCTTCTCACTCTCCAAGGCTCTCTTTAGGCCTCTATTCCTATGCCTTCTCCTAGGAATATCTTCCTCCATGGGCTCACCATATTCACCATAATCTACCTCAGACTGCACCTTAGCCTTTTTTGCTTCCCTTTTGGCCTTGATGAGCTGAACTACCATAAGCTCATTCATACTCTCCAATTGCTTGTTTTCCTGTTTGTAATAAAAGAAGATCTATTTGGCTCTTTGAAGGTTCACCTGTAACTCACCTATCAGTGTCTCTTGTTCTTTGATGAGCATTCTAGTGTTTGTGTGTTCACCCTCCTCATCTAATTCCACTAGGTTAAAACCTTGCTTAGTTTCATGGAGGTGTTCTTCCTGTTTTTGCATTTCTGTTTCAACGATTTTCTCCTTTCCTTTGTGTACCTGCTTTGCTGATGAAGAGAGAAAGGCCCCTCCCACAATCGATGGGGAAAAAACTTGCCTGTTTCCTCTCTGATAAATGTGCACCAAAGTACCTAAATTAGCCCTTCATGGCTTGCTGCTTTGACCCTGATCACTTTGTCCTTTGCCATTGTCCCCTTTTTTGTTAGATGAAAGAACAGGTTCATGGAGTGGTGATAATGGAGGTGATGGTATGAATGACTCATCAAAGGAGGATGAATAATGTATGGGCTGGGATGAAGGAATGGAGGATGGTGGATGAGATGATGATGGATATGAGGGTTGGGGTTTGGAACCTAGGTAATTGTAGCACCTAGGGTTTAGGGTTTTGGGACAAAGGTTTAGAGAGTGTTGGGATGTAAATGTTTAGGGAGAGGGAAGGAAGGTATAGGGGAATATATGAAAGGGATTGTGAATACAAGGATAGTGTTGGGGGAATCTAGGGTTTAGATGTGAAATTAAACCAACTCTTCAATAAAACCTTTCAAACACTTAGCAATTGACTTGAGGAGGAAAAGGCACATCCCTTAGCTGCTACTTACTTGTCTTGAGGTTGAAAGCACTTTAGTAGAGCTGAGGAGGCTATTTTATCTCTCTTGGACAAACGCGCAGTGCCTTAAGGAAACACGTAGCGCTTAGCTCTCCTGGACAAACGTGCAACACCTTAAGGAAACGCGCAGTGCCAACTTAAAATAAATGTTTGAGTGCCTTAATAGTGTCAAAATTAGGTGTTGGATAGCTCTTTGGAAAGCTTGTTGAGTCTAATTTCTAGAACATATTGAATTTTTCAATTTGGAGCTCATTTTCCATGTCAAAAGCTCAATCTCCCAAGACTGGGAAAAATGTGCAGAATGAGGCTGCCAAAATGTAGACTGATGTTGCAGTCAAATTTTTTAGGTCTTTATTAACTAACAATTGAGCTCATGATAGCTCATTGGAAATCTCTCTGTGTCTAGTTGTCACTTGACTCATCAAGCAAGTAATTTGGTCACTATAGCTAGGAGAAATATTAATTTTCCCAAAGTCACTCCAAAAGTGCAACAACTCTCCTGAGGCAAATGATGTTTTGGACATTTATCCCAAACCATGAGACCTGTGTAAAAACAGAAGGAGGTTTCTCTTCTTATGTATATCATGGAAAAAAAAATCTCTCACTTTTGTCAAACTCATCTTGTCTTGCTCAGAAACATCATTTGAATAAAATCTATCCCAATGTGTAGAACATGGAATTTGTAGAAATGAAGGGAAATGAAGGGGATGTGGGGCTTCTAATTTCTTGAGAAAATTTTGGGAAGTAGGGAGGAATTTTAGGAAGTAGTGGAAAGTGGAATTTCAAATATTGAGTGAGGGGAAGGAATCCGAAAGGGAAAAACACAGGCCTAACCTAGAAAAGTGTCAAATTGTAGCAATAGGCTAGGGTTTGTGGGAAAATGATGAATTTAATGGATATCAGTGATGGAAAGTGTTTAAGAAGGTATTTTAAGGGTAGGGGAAGGTGTATGAGCATCAATATACAAGTTTTGTTGATGATTTGACCATCCAAGGAGAAGTACCTTCAAAACCCTAGGAGAGGGAAATGAGCTTTAGCTAAGCAAAACTGAAGCACAAAATAGTTGTAAAATGACCGATTGGAAATTGAAATAATGATGAAAAATATTTGAATGATGGTACACTCAGCCAAATGGTGACATGGACCAGTACTTGGAAAACTTTGGAAGAAATGAAAACAACCCTAGACCTAATACCTAATGACCAAATTTTACTTGAAGACTCATTGAAATGACAAAATTTGACTTTGAAACCCTAAGACCACTTTGTAAGAGCATGTTTGATTGCTGGTGGAAGGATGCAAAGACTGACTCTAACAAGTGGTCTCAAGGTTAAATTTTATCACGTCACCAGGTTTTAAGAGTGAAATTTGGTCGCTGGCTAGTTTGTCTAGAAATGTCTCTATTCTTTTGAAAAATCTCACATGTTGATTGCCTACTTCACTCAGATGAAGGAATCATAATAAAGAGGATGTTTTCATCATATCAGTCATCATCATTATCATTTCACTTAGTCTGATATCTTCATTAGGTCATTAGTGTTTCAAGGTCCATGCTCATTCCATGCATAAATCCAACATTAGATGATTTGTGATAAGCATCTCTTTGCATAAGTTTTTATGAATTTTCATAAGTTCTTCATGGTTGCAATATCAAGGTTCCAAATGAAGAAGTCTCACTGTTCAAAAAGATAAAAAGAAGCTCAGGTTTCAACTCTCCAAAGTGGCCAAGTTTAAAAAGTGAAAATCATGTTTTGAAAAGTTATGTGGGGCCCTTTAAAAGCTCAAAAATCCCCAAATTTGTTTCATTTACATCCTTACCTCCTTTTTTCATCGAGCTCTCCTATCCATTGGTGAAAAAACAAGGGTTTCCTAGCCAAATTTGGATAAAATCTCTTGGCACCGCGCTTCTGGAGATTGTGCTACACTTCTAGAGGTGGCACTGCACTTTTGGAGACTATGCTACACTTCTGGAAGTGGCACTGCGCTTCCATGAAATATGTTGTGCTTATGACAGAGTAGCCCAAAAATCATCCAAACTCACCCAAGTTTCAAATTTGAGGTTGCATTCCTACTTCTTGATATTCTAAGCTTGTTCACAAGTAAGAGTGCAAATGTAAGTTTTCTTCACCTAGGGTTTATGTGAAATTTTCATGCTGTAAAACTAGTGTAACTGTCGGGTTTGATTAGTTATGACATTGGAAAAATGTAAATTTTTTACCTCACACCTCTGTACATGTTTAGATCATCCTTTGATTCACTAATTAACTTATCTACCCTCAGATTACCTCACCCTTACATAAACCCCAACTCATACCTATCATTTTGGGAAGATTTCCTAGCAGCACTATTTCTCAATTTCTCCTAATCATTTCTTTCCCTCATTTCACTCCATTTAAACTTGATCATTTTCTTGCAGCCCATATTCACCTCCCAAATTCGCCTACCATCATTTCCTTTTCCCAACCCCTTCATTTCATCATTTCAGTCATTCCTCACTGTTTTTCCATTTTCTTGTTATCCAGGGTTTCTATCATAATGGAGGGAGATTCTTCACCATCAGAAAGGAGAAAACACCATATAGGAGGCAAAATCCTCAAATATGAACGTACCAACTACAATCAACTCATCACCATTCATCAAGCAGTGTTTTGAAGATATCAATTGTCTAGGGTTTGGTAAAAGGGTATGTGAAGTGGGTTACCATGGACAGATAACTGATTATATTCCCACCCATATGAAAGGGGAAAGGGCCATCATAGCAGGGGTTGAGTTTACATTTTCAGTAGCTTCCATTTCTCTTGCCACATGGATACCTGATCATGGAGAGTATTGGTTTAAATGCATGAGCTTGGACCTTCAACATTATAGATCCTTCTTGAAATCACCCTACAAAGAGGCCCATACACGCATCATCCCATTTAGGTACCTATTGGAGAATTATGCTCTATTGATGAAGGCTATAATGAAGTTTTTCACCTATAAGGGAATATTTTCCAGATTGTATGCATACCACATTATGCTTCTAATGCACTTCACAGCTGTAAAACCGCTCAACCTGTGTAATTATCTATGTAGAAGCCTTGTTAAAATGTCTAAGAAGGTACAAGTGAAAGACAAAGAATGCTACCCTAGTATTTTTCATCACAACTTGATAAAGATTGTAGTTCTCCATCAACTAGTAGAAAAGAACATGACATGGGATTCATTCATAAAAACAACTTTGCAATGGCATGAAACTACTTTTTCAATTCATCATCAAAACATATCAGCACATTAGGTGGAGGTAGGATCGTCAAGAAAGTCAGTGGAGGTTCCCAAGGCATCTATACCTAAGGTGACCAAAATGTATCAAAGAGGAAGAAGGCTTGTGTTTACTTCTTAAGTTGAGAAAAGGGCCAAGCCATCTACATCAACAAAATAGGGATCACATGTACAGGACTAAGACTTAATTGAACATGATTTTGAATTGGTGGACTTGGAAGTAGCAAACAAGCCTTCAAACATGCAACAGATTATCAAAGAGAAGGATTCTCAGATCAAAGAACTGATGGAAAATATGGCAAGAGCAAGGTTCGTCGTCTCCTTCTTTAAGCAAGAAAACAATCAGCTTAAGGATAAACATCTCATCATGGAGAAGGAGAAATCTAAGGTGTTGCAGCAAGCTGACAAAGCAAAAGAAGTTTTTGAGCCTAGTGAACATGAGGAAACTGAAAAACATATTAGGAAAAAGAGGCCAAGGACCAAGGGACTCAAAAAGGAATTGAAGGAGGAGAAAAGACATAATCTGTTGGATGAAGACCTAAACATGGAGGACATAATTTCCTTGGAGATCAATGAGGATAGAGATTATTGGATAAGTAAGGTCAATGACCACTTAGAAAAGCTTCTTGACAAATCCAATAGGGATAATCAACTATTGAGTCACATGGCACATCATTATTAAACCAAAAGCATGATATTAACATCAAGCTCAAGTAGTGGAAAAATAAGCTAAAGGAAACCCTAAAGGACAAAAATGACAGGGATAACTTGGAGATGCTTGTTGAAGAATCCATGAGGGAATTACATACCTCATTTTTCACTTCATGACCAATTTTGAAGGTTTTCTAAGCATTTTTTATTTTTTGAGAAATTTGGTGCCAAATTCAAAAATTGGGATAGTCACAAAAGCATAGCGCCTTGGCATTGCGCTTTTTCCTCAAGGCTCCAAATGAAAAGTGGCTTACACTTTTGGAAATCTCATGACCTCCTCTCAAAACCAATTTCATCATATTTCTCATAGAGGGCTCAGAGGAAAACGAGAAAAAGGGGTCAAAAATCATCATTCTGCCACTGTAGTTGACAAGGGTTGTGCTTCTTGAGACACCTTGGGAGAATGCGTTTTTGAACGCCTTACCATGGATCATTTTCAAAAATTCAGAGTGTTCTGGAAACTAGACATGCAAGGATAGTTGAATGTTCTCTCTGATCTCAATTTGGACTTCAAGAAGGCACCTAAAAGTGGTCTAAATGTTGGCACTACACTTCTACAAATTTTTGAGTTTTTATTTTAAATTTCATTGTGTAATTTCCTAGTTTTCAGTTTGACTTGGTCAAAGTCAGAAGTCATGATGTAATTGCAGTAGTTCGAGGTTAGATGATGTAATCATAAATAAATAGATATGATAGGTTGCTTTTATGGTTAATTAGGCCTCTTAAAGGAAACAAATTTCAAAACAAATTCTAAGAGAAGAGTTTGTATTTGACCTTCTCACTCTCACCTGTTGGTTGAGAGAATCTTGGAAACAGTTCCACCACCTAGGAATTCGATTCCTGAAGGTGGGGAAGTTTTTTAATTGATTCTATATGTATCATTTCTCATTCAGAGAGAAAGGTTGAACTTTTGTGGAGAGGCTTGGTACCTTATGTTCTCTTACAACTAATACAGGAGCGGTTGCAGCTATATTTCAGGTATACTTGTTCAGTGAGTCTATAGTGTTGTTTTTCTTTCATATCAACTTCTAATTGATAAAATCATCTCGCTTTTCATGCTTTATCTTCTTCATATGGTTTTCCTTGTAGTTATATCGACAAAATTCTTAGATTTAAGCTTTGTTGTCATGCTTGTGTTTCTTTTCTCCTAAGACTAATGAATTCATGCTTTTACACGCTCATTATGTTCTCTTAAGCTCTCAGAACTATACTACATTGACAACAATTTAATTTCACCATAACAGACTGATATCTATCTCATTTTTAAACTTGCCACTGCATACTTGAAGCCTTAACCTAATTACTTGCTCTAATCCCTAGTCTAGCAAACCAAAAACTCTAAATTCACAAATACTCAAATAAGACTTGTATATCTGGCCTAAAACCTATTCCTTTCCAGTTATTCATTGACAAATCCTTAAAGGGATCCCTATCTTGTTCAGTAGGGCTAGCTACTGAACTGAAATTGGTTTGAGGTTACCTCTTTCGATCTCCTCCTCGACCTAGGAAATTGTAGGGGATAAAATTTTTTGCATCGTTGTCGGGGAAATGACTGATAAATCATTCTTGGGAGTTATTTTAGAGCTTTCAAGAAAATTGGTTCTGTAGTTGACTGTTTCCAGTATTTAGAGATAGGCTGATTTTACAAATTTCATCAAGTTTAAGGTGTAAAGAAAAATTCTGGCTCCTAAAAGACATACTAGGTCAAATCCTAACCCAAATCCGCCTTTTATTGTTGAAGACCCATACAAAATACTCAGAAAACTCAAGTTAACTATCTCTAAATGTGTAGTTCGAAAAATAAAAAGGACAACTTCTTTGCCTAAAAATCTATTTGCTCTTGAGCATCTTCCTTTTGATATTCAATTAGAATTGTCTCTTTCAAGGTCAATATCTGAGTCTTGCATTTCTGAAGTGATATATGAACCTCTTCAATTTGAATCTCATTCCCATTCTTCAGAATCTCTATTTGCTAAAGTTGATCATGAGTTGTGGTTGAATTTTGACAAAATTCAACGTCTTTCTGACCAGCTCCAAATCACTACGAAAAAAGCTTATATCCAATATCATATTGAATACTTAACTGCTACTTCATCCTCTACTACACCTCCAAATACATCTACTACATCTCCAAATACGTTAGCTACCTCTTCTCTTCTTCCACCACCTCCATTAGTGTCATCAAAATTACGTACACAAACCATTGTAGTACATCCACCACCTCCAGCAATCATGGCATGATTTTCACCCCTTATGTTTCCTGATCAACTTGCTACTCTACCTCGGAACTATGGCCAAATACTTCCTCTATTTGATGGAAGCTCACAAATCACAACCCAACATCATGTTGATAAATTGATAGATTTTATCGGTCCGGAATAATTTGATGAAGATGATGCCAAGATGAGAATAATAGCTCAGAGTTTTTCCGGAGATGTGAAGAAATGGTTTCATAATTTGGCTTCTAATTCTATTAATAATTTTCAAAGACTAATAGAATTGTTCTTAGCACGTTGGCAAGAAAATAAAAATCCACTACAGATTTTGGCTAAGTACAATTCTATGAAAAGGAATCAAAATGAGACAGTCCAAGAGTTCACAACAAGGTTCAATATGGTGTATAATTCCATCGCTAATGATATGAAACCTCCTCCTGGTTTGGCACTTCTCCATTGTCCTGATGATTTTGACCCAAATATGGCATATCAGCTTAGGGAGAGGGACCCTGCAACTCTTGAAGAAATGCACCGAAATGTAGTAAGTGTCGAAGCTAATCTACTCATCAAGAAATCTAAATCAAATCCTAAGAGGTATGACAAGAAAGTTGTTTTTAAAGAATATCCCTCATCATCTTTAGATGTAAATCTTGACACTCTGATTAAAACCATGGAAATAATGATGGACAAAATGTCCATAACAGATAAAAAATTTGAGCCTTCAGTAAGGAATCCAAATTTTTGTGGCCAACAGCAACAATAGTTCAGAAATAGACAGAAAGAGTAGCAAAATCAAGATCCTCAAGGACAAGTAAGAGCTTCATTTCAGCAAAATTATACCGAAGGGCAAGAAGAAGATGAACAGGAAATTGTAGAAGCAAATAATTTCTTTGAAGAAAATGAGCCACCCACCTTTCTAACAGAGGAAGATAATTTTTATGAAGAATCTTTTGTACCAAGTGATCAACAACTTGTACTTGTAAGTGATGATCTATGGGATGTGCAAACTAAAGAATACCAAAGAGGATATCAAAATGCTCTTAGTCATTTGCAGAAACAATACAACTTAAGGAATAGAAATGTACCTATTACATTAAACAAGAAGAGACAAAATGCACAAAAAAATACACAAAGAAAAGAAGAAACTCTTGCAAATCAAAATAAAGAAAAGGAGATTGTTATACTGAGCCGAGATAAAACCAATGAAGCCTCTACCAACAATGTGAGAAAAGATAAGGAGATTCAAAGTGAAAGTCATAAGAAGGAATATCAAGCTAAAGGGTAGATTGAAAAGAAGGACATCATTGCAAAAGAGGTAGAAAAGCAATCTAATCTATTTAGTTTAGAGAATGGAATTTCTAAGTTGAAAGTTTTAATTCCTCTAACTGAATTAGTGAAGAATGATAAGTATAAGTTTTAGATTGCAAAAATGTTGAAGGTAAAACAAATGTTGGACTCTAGTTCCTCTCATAATCTTTGTGCAAAAAGTCATATCATGGACAAACTAGGACTATGTATCACCCGACCCTATCATGACCTTTACTCATTTGATTAGGGAAGAGTGAAATGCCTTGGTCCCATTAAATATTTAGTAGTGTGACTAGACCAAATTATGGCTAAGAATGTTCTGATGGATGTAGTGGTCACTGATATCCCTCCTCGGTTTGGTATGTTGGTTTCACGGTCATGGGGGGAAAAGCTGAAAGGCACTTTACAACTTGACTTTTCATATGCTATTATTCCAGTATTTGGGAAGCTCAAAAAACTCTATTGGGAGAAGAAGATGAAATTCATGATTAGTAGCAAGGAAAAACCAATAAATCACCCCATACATGTTGTACATATTGATCTCGATTCTTTCATTTTGTATAGTGATATCAATTCAACTGATGATGAAAGTCAGCTTGTAGAAATTTCAGAAGTTTCGGATGTTATAAGTAATGTGCATAAAGTTGTGATTGTTGAAGGAAAAGAGAAGTATGAACAATTTTTCAGCCAATAAATCCTCTTGAAAAAATTACTCAGTTAGCATAGAAAACAGAGTTTCTTGAGACAGTGAGTCATCCTCCAAAATATCAATAGGTACAACCTTCAAAAGTTCTTTTTCTAGATGAAGAAAATGGTCTTTGGACCATGGAGTTTGATGGTGCATTAGGAAAAGAAGGAGCTGGTATTGGTGTTTGGATTCATGGTCCATTACATAATTCATGTAAAATTCCATGCAATGTAAGAATGAGTTCTTACAAGTTATCTTTTGATTTCTCAAACAATGAGGTGGAGTATGAAGCATTCATTGTTGGCCTCAAAATTTTGAAACAGTTGGGAGCAAAAAATTTTAATTTTATGGCGACTCTGAGTTGGTAATCAAAAAAGTAAAAGGGGAATACTAGGCAAAGCATCCAAGAATGAGAGCTTATCACAATGTTGTCCTTGACATCCTCAAAACTTTTTCAGAATATACTTTGTCTCTTATTCCTAGAACTTAGAACGTTATAGTTGGTTCTCTTGCTACTGCAACTAGTATGGTTAAGATTCCCATTCACTCCAATTAGAAGTACTCTGTTCATGTTAAACACCACCCAGTTGTTCCTCATAATATGAGATTTTGGTAGGTGTTTTGGGATGAAAAAAAAATCAATAATTTTCTGCAAATGGAAGGTGAATTCCAAGATTCCTGCATTGATGATACATCCAATATGAATCATCCAGAGAGTCAACCAGCTAAGATTGAAATATTGCAGTTGAAGGAAAACAACATTGGAAGAGTTGTTTGATTGTGACGATGTTGCCAAAAATCCCACCATGGTCCCCATAGAGAAAGATGTTGAAGATGTGAACATTGGTGTAGCTGATGGTGAGCCCCAGTATTGTAGCAATAATGCTACAACTCCTGGGGCTTCCTGTCTCTTAATTTTATCAACTCGGTAGTTCGTACAAACTTGGAAGTGGCGGTGCTATATGCACAAGTACTA